>JAFFSR010000301.1:5695000-5808270 GCA_017163975.1 Anastatus disparis | reverse complement strand
CTTGAAATTTTATGCAGATATTCAAAATTATAGTAAAATCTATATAAGTATAAAACATTCATGAAAATTCAAATAATTAGAAATTTTTGAAAAAAAAATTTTTATTAATTATTATAAATAACAAGTTAATAAATAAATAGAAATAAATTAATTCAAATTCTGCTCAATTTTTTTTCAAAATTTTTTAATTATTTGAATTTTCCATGAATGTTTTATACTTATATGGGATTTACTTTAATTTTGGATATCTCCATAAAATTTCAAGTGAATCCAATGAAAACTCATGAAGAAGCCTTGTAAAGATTTTTTGTTCCAGACTCAACGAGCACCACCACTTCAATTCTCAAGATATACAAAAAAGTTGTAAACCAAAAAATGTTGAAATTAAATGTATTTTTACTATAAAATTAATTATTTTTAAACATCAGCAATTTATATTAAATTATACATGTTTTTTTTTCAGCTTCTAATAGTATCTGGCCCCTTAATGCATAGTAGGCGCGTGACCTATATACAAGGTTGTATATAGGTCGACGCACAATTGGCTCAAAGCACGGAGGCAACCATACAGCGCGCTTACTATGTCTTGATATTTAAGCATATAAGAGCGAGCGAGACGAAGAAATAAAACTTGAAACTTTGCAAAGCCCTTAAAGCGCGTGCAACTTTACAAGCTCCCACCATTTTAAGAGAGATGGAGAGAAGCTCTGCGCGTATAAGAGCAAAGTCTCGCTAACTCGCGCGCCTAATCCGTGTTTCGCAATTTGCGCGAGTGCCATAGAACCCCGTGCTGTAAAGATGCACCGTTATCTTAAAAATTTTTCTTCTTAAGGTTTATAACCATTCTGGTTGGTAACCAACGGGAGGTGGTTTTAGTCGGTAGGCACCAATGGGTGAATCCGACACTACCCATCTCAGGTGTCTTTGAAGATTTCCCCTCCTCGACCCGCCAAACAAAAGCAAAAAACCCGCGCGCCTTATTCTTGAATCAACTCTGACGGGTAACACATCGGGACATACAAGCGTTTAGGCTTAAGGGAATCCCTCATACCGACATAAGGTTTACCCTTATCTACATTGAAATTATGAATTTTAAAAAAATTTAACTATTCATGACTTTGAAATTCGTAGGAAAGGCACATTCTTAACATGTCAAAGAATTTATTGCAATGTAAAGAGACAATATAAGGGTAAAAATAAAGGCGAAAACGCTTAATACGATTAACTTATCAATGTAGTTATGAATAATCGTATAATGCAGTTTTTGTTACTTTTACTGCTATTCTGTCTTTTAACGTTGCAATAAATTCTTAAAATGTTAAGGAATGTGCCTCTTTCTATAAATTCTTAGTCAAAAATAGTTAAATTTAATAAAATGCATAATCGAATGTAGATAAGGTAGATCTTATGTCGGTATGAGGACACCCATAACGCCCTTTTGTTTAGCTGAGTTGATATTAAATTAAAAATTTCTTCAATTTCTTTCTTGGTCTTATAATGTCTTGGCTTAGGCAAAAGAAAAGATTGGGACATACAAGCCTTCAAGCTTATAACGCCCTTTGTTTCTTAAAAGCTAAAATTACAAATAAAACTTAATTTTTTAAACCGATAACAATTGGGACATATAAGCGCCTAAGCTTAACGCCTTTATTATTTAAGGTTTTTATTAAAAAGAAATTTAAATTGAGCTCTATTGACTCTGGGGACATACAAGCGCTCTAAGCCTTAACCCCCAGGTTAATATTACGAACTATCAAATAAAATAAAATAAATTTCATTGAGTTTACAGTCTTGAAAGAGCATCTCTCTTTCTCTCACCGGAGAGTTTTATTTTTTTGTTTTGTAATCATATATATGTATATATACTTATTTAAAATAACAAAATATTTAATAAAATATATATATATATATATACATATATTTCGTTTATTATTTTTAATTAAAAAATATTAAATACTAACAAAGAAAACGGCTAGCTTTATTTAAGCTGGTATTTCACTAATAAAATATTTAACAACTACCCTCAATCAGCCTGGTGCCCGAACGGAGCTTGTGTGGTTTGTTAAAAAAGGGACCTAGGAAGCTACACTCCCAATTTGACCTACTGCCCGAACGGAGCTTTTTGTAGTTTGTTAGTAAAGTATTTAATAAGCTACCCTCAATCTGAGCCTCTGCTCGAAGGGAGTTGCGTAGTTTATTAAATACATTTAAGAAAACTATATAAATCCCGTACGTAAAATTAAAAATCTACTTAATATTAGCATCGCGTTTATATTATACAGAAAATTAATCCAGCATCGAATTTGGACCATAATTTATTTTTTTTGAAAAGTAACTATTACCCCACTTGGGTACGTTGCAAGATATTATTTTTTATTATTGTAATGTAATATCAGACTTACATGTAATTGAGAAGAAGAGTTTTGTATTATCTATTAGTTATAATTATAATCATGCAATATTATTCAGTTATAATTATAATCATGCAGTATTAATTAGTTATGATTATAATCATAATAATGAAATGTGAATAAAAATGATCAATCTTTATTATTACAACAGAATATTAAAGACATAGAAAGGTGTGAGATGGAGCCGAGGGGGAGCACATAAATCAAAGGGGCTGGGTGCGAGGTTTTGGAAGAGGGGCAAAGGGGACCTTTTTGTTTCAAATAACGTAAATAACAATTTAGAAGAAGAATGAGAGGGTCGTCAGTGGCTCATTCCGATAGAGCGATAGATTCGTAATCTCGAAGCTCCAAGATCAATTCCCGCACTCAGTTGAATGATACAATCACCATTGTACGTCACATGTGCTTTGTTCACAAACACTCGGACGACCATCTGTCGCTCATTAGCATTGCAATAGTAGCATAAAATACAGCGACTTTAGTTTAAAAAGAAGAAGAATTACAATGTAATTTGAGGAGTAGCCACATCGAGGAAGGGCTAGGGGGCCAAGGGGGGAGGAAGCTGCTTGAAGTCCTGATCTTACAACTATATATATATATATATATATATATATATATATATATATATATATATATATATATATATATATATTTATTCTGTATGTATATTAAAAAAAACTAAATATATGAAATAATCATTAATTAAAAATATTAATTATTTTATATTACATGTTATTTTATTTAAGTGGAATTCTCATACCGAACTGGAGTTCTACCTTATCTACATTTAAATTATAATTTTAATAAAAATTTAACTATTCATGACTGAAATTCGTAGAAGAGCACATTCTTAACATGCCGAAGAATTTATTGCAACGTTAAAAGACAATATAAGGGTAAAAATAAAGACGAAAACTGCTTAATACGATTAACTTTTCAATGTAGTTATAAATAATCGTATTATGCAGTTTTGATCTTCATTTTCACTTTTATTCTGTCTTTTAACGTGGCAATAAATTCTTTAGAATGTTAAGAATGTACTTCTTCTATAATTTTAGTCAAAAATAGTTAAATTTTTATTAAAATGCACAATTCAAATGCAGATAAGGTAGATCTCTATGTCGTATAAAACTACCCCTTAAGTGTAATGTGAGACGTCGTATAAAGTTTTTGAATAGCTCATCAATTAGGAAATTTTTTTCCTTGACAATTGATAAATTAATTTATTATAGCATTCAAAGATATAACTTTATTGGCCAATATAAAATAGCGTTGAAATAAAATTTATTGATTTGAATTTTTAAATGATTATAATTATTTTTTAGATCAAACATCAGAAATATATTACAATGTTAGCGTTTACATAATATTTTGAGGCAATTTTAAAGTAATTACTTTCCGTTTAAATACAAATACCTACATAAATATATATGATCAAATATGTTTTTTTGTAAAGTGATTTTCAACAATTTATTCAATTATTATTTTATTTTATAAATAAGAATACTTTTGTTTATTTTAATTCAGACATTTGAAAAAACATCATCTATTGTGATTAATAACCGTTTTCACATAATTAAATTTATTAATATTACGTTTTAACATTATAATATTAAACAAGATTGAATTATAATTAGAGTGTGAATGTGTCATTGATGTGTGTGTGTGTGAGTGTCGGTATTAGTGAACGATAATGATGTGTGAGTGTGTTATGCGTGTAGTGTTTTGTCAGTTAATATGCGTATATTTGTGTATTTGTGTATTTGTGCTGTGCGCGCATACGATCATTTATGTATAGGAATAAAAAAATATATATTCAATTACTGGTTTTATTTCTGTTTTCTGAAACGCTCATAGTTTGCTCCAATTTTTTTTTCATCTTCATACATTTACCTATAATTTTGCAAATCCTTATCGATGCGAATATACATTATTGAAAATAAACGTAAAATAAATTTAAATGAGAACAATTATTATGAATTATAATTCAATCCCAGTTTTTTTAGTGTTAACACATTACAAAATTTCATATTAAATATAATATTTTTATTTATACATACAAAATGATTCGATAAAAGGAAACTTATTTGATATACATATAAATAGTATCATTTTATCAGTAATTACTAAACGCTTGTTAAATGTAATACAACGAACAACATATTTATGATTTTATTTCTGAAGTTTGAAAAAAATTAAATACATATTTTATATTGAAATATTATCGTCAATGAAATTAGCAAATTTATGTATAATAATATAATATATGAAAATGCAACCCAGCAACATTAGGAGCGAGGTAAACTTTGCTAGTTCAAGATTAAAGTTAGAACTTGATAATTTTCAACATTCACAAGATTAAGATTTGTCTATGAGGTTCGAATTCATGAACGTAATTTCAGTATTGAGTATAACTTGGAACTCAAGTATCTTTACTTGGGTATCAGTAGTTTTTTTTCATTCGGTGAGATATAGAGTTAAAGAAAGGTGAAAAATTGGTCTAAAATGAGTAGAAAATGGCGTGTTTTTATCTAAAGGGTGAAAAATAAGAGTTCTATGGGTAAGATATGGGGGGTCAACCTATAATTTTTTATTTAAAACTATATTATATAGAAAAATCTATATCTCTTTATATTATAAAAGTTTTCGCCTCCGTTATCGACACTGCTGTCGTGTATAAAGATTCAATCGTGGCCCCAAGTAGCTATAATATAGCTGAAATTTAGCTAAAAGTTCGTTAAAATAGAAGTGACAAGTTAGCTAAAAGTTGGCTAAGAAATAGCTGAAAGTTGTATAAGAGTTAGCTAAAAATTAGATAAAACTAAGCAGAAATAGGATAAATTTACCTGAAAATTAGCTGAATTTATTCATAAAGTCAGTTAAATTATACAAAATTTAGATAAAAATTGACAAAACATCAGTCAAAAATTAGCTGGTTGAGTTAAATTTAGCTGCACTTAGAGATGCGCCGTCATAAAAAATTTCTCTATTGTCTAGAAGCTAGTCAAGTGTATTTAATACATCATAATTGACGTCTATACTTCAAAGGAAAAGAAAATTAAGAAGGGTAGCTGAAGATTAAGGGGGCAAAAAAAATGAAGGAAGAAAGAATAGAGAGTGAAAAAGATAATAAAGCAAAAATATAGTGAAACATAGATGAAGAGAGAAATACATATCTTCAAAGCCAAAATAAGACCCAAAAATGAGGCCCGAAAAAGTGCTTGTATGATAACTACTCATTATATAGGATTAAATAAAAATTGCTATTCTTATTACGAAAAAATGCGCAGATCCGTAGCAGCCAAGAACTGTAGAAAAGGTAGTTTTACTTTAATATATAGTAAGGACTAATTATGTAGAAACCAATAGAAAAGGCAAATCTTATTGCAAGAAAAATACACATATCCTTAGAGCATATATACATGAAGGAAGCATGCCGTATTAAAAGTGGTGGCAACTTTAGGTAGAGAGAAAGAGGATATTATTCTACATCCTATCTCTCTCACGTAACGCTCCGGAAGCGCTGCACCAGAGAGACAGTATGTGAGTAGTTATTTTCTTTCTCTCTTACATCATCGTTAAAATAGCCACCACTTTTCCATATACATGCTGCCTCCATGTATATATGCTCGAAACCATACCTAAAAATGCACGAATCCGAAGAACCGGGGATTCGTCGAAAAAAGCAGTAAAATATTTTAATTACAATAATATTTAAAATTCACTGAAGAAGTAAATTAACTTTTGAATATTAAATTTAAATATACGTTATTGTACATGTAAACAAATATTAAAGAAACGCTTTAGTTTATTACACATACAATATAAGGCTAAGTTTAAATATGTCATAAATGGAATGTCATGTAGTTCTGTTCGATTTCATGTATATAATTAACTTTTTCGACTTTATTGAAAACCGATTTTCAATAAAGAGCAAATATATGTAGTGTAATATTTGAAATAAAAGTAGCAAAAATAATAACTTGAAAAATAAATTTCAAGCATAGATTTACTTTATACTAAAAATCAGTGAATCTAAATAAAATAAAGTAATCGAACAGAACCAGGAGCATAAAAAAATAGAAAACTTAAGCTTTGTTTCCAAGAATATTTCACTTTAAATAGTATATTTTTCACCTAGAGAAAAAATGTAAAAATGTCCTAAATCGTATGTAAATTCTAAGGCATAATTTACAAAAGTCGAAAATTACCTCGACTTCATAGGTGACCGTGAGTATCACGTATAATTTCGAACTTGAGTATCATCTGGATATTGAATTCCAGTAGACATCAGCTAACAAAATTTTAAGGCGTGTAACGAATTGACGTAGCAAGCATGTAATATCATTAAGGAACGGCTCTTATGTTTAGATTCTTGACCTTAATATATGATTATGAATTTGAACGATGAAATTGAAAATAACCTTCCTACTTGAAACATGCTTAAGAACGAATTTCGTGTTTATTCCTAATTATAATATTTTCACATATGTATTTTATACATAAAAAATATTAAATTTAAATACACAATTATAAGATTAAAATAAAATATTTTAGTTATTTTAAAATTCGAATATTTCAAAATAATAAATCCGTTATTTACAATTACCCAACAATTCTATTTGCATAAAATGTAAAATTCTCCAAGAAATATAAATATTATGAAGTGTATGTATGCACAAGTAAGATTATATTATATTCAATCACATATTTGTTTTTTTTTATACCCATATCATTGATATTATAATTTATGAATGAGTTCTTCGTATCAATAAAGAATTATTATTTAAACAATTTAAATATTTTTTATTAATGACAAGTAACTTTTAAATATATTTATATTTGTATTAAAACATAACTGAAAATGTCAGTCGAATAACATTTTCATCAAAATAAATTTCAACTCTATGATCATAAAAATAAAAATTTTTATTCAACTATCATCCATTGTAATTATTATATATATATATATATATATATATATATATATATATATATATATATGTAAGAATAATATATTTAATGAATAATCATTTCATTTGATGTACAGGTAAATAAATTTATATATTTATTATTGTTTAACATAATTTATTAAATTAAAGTTGTATTCAGTTATCATTCAGAGAATAAAGTACATAAATTAATTTAATGAAAATAGATTAGTATTTAAAACTTTACTTGTAAATAACTCTTCATAAATAACATTCATGTAACCTTAATTACATATTCATATGTACGTGTGTTCGTATATATATATGAATTGTCATTAATGTAAGAATTGTTAAAAATTGAATGTAAATAATGATTTCATTAAAGCAATAATATTTTTATTAAGAGAAACATATTAATTTTTAGAATATATCTAATGATCTCATTTGAAAAATTATCATGACATATTATAAAAATATTCTTTTTAGTATCTTTTTAACATACATTTTATAAAATACAATCTTGAAAAGTTATTTTTTATACTAAATTTCTTAAAAGTCAATTATAAAGATAGGGAAATATATTAAATATAGATAAATTTTCCTGATTATATCTATAATTATGAATTCATAATTATGGTCTGTCCAGATGGAAGTAAAATTTACCATGAAAAAGTAAAAATTTCAAAGAAAATTTACTTATAATTTGCAAGACATTTATTAAGAATGCGGGAAATAAATAATATTCTTTAATATCACTCTAAAATTTGTATTAAAACATAATGATTGAAAATTACAATTATTCTATCATATTGATTTATTGTTGAAGTTACATTATATTTCACTTTAAATAATCTATACTTATAAAATTTAGATAATATTTTAAATAAACTATGAAAATGATGATCACATATTTAATATTATTTTGAACTATTCAGAGTAGGCCAGAGAAATTTTGATTACCGACCGAGAAGTGAGAAAATTATTCTATCACCCACGCAGCATGTGAGATTGTAGTGCAACTTACAATGCAAGATTACGATAAAGTATTACTGCAAAGTCTTACTGTAACCTTGCAGCAATATTTCAAATATAAGAAACGCTGTAACCTCACTGCAACCTTGTAGCAATCTTGCATTAAAACCTTTCGAAGACAACCTTGCTGCAACCTTGCAGTGAGGTTTCAAAAATTATTTCACGAACGGTTGCAGCATGACTACAGTAAAATATTGCATTAAGGATTTACTGCAAGCTTGCAACAATATTTCAAATACAAGAAACACTGTAACCTCGCTGCAACCTTGCAGCAATCTTGCATTAGAACCTTTCGAAGACAACCTTGCAGCAATCTTGCAGTAAAGTTTCAAAAAATCATTTCACGAAAGGTTGCTGCATGATTACAATAAAATATTCTAGTTAGGATTTACCGCAAGCTTGTAGCAATATTTCAAATATAAGAAACACTGAAACCTTGCTGCAATCTTGCAGCAATCTTGCATTAAAACATTTCGAAGATAACCTTGCTGCCACTTCGCAGTGAGGTTTCGAAAAATCATTTCACGAAAGGTTGCTGCATGATTACAATAAAATATTCTAGTTAGGATTTACTGCAAGCTTGTAGCAATATTTCAAATATAAGAAACACTGAAACCTTGCTGCAATCTTGCAGCAATCTTGCATTAAAACATTTCGAAGATAACCTTGCTGCCACTTCGCAGTGAGGTTTCGAAAAATCATTTCACGAAAGGTTGCTGCATGATTACAATAAAATATTCTAGTTAGGATTTACCGCAAGCTTGTAGCAATATTTCAAATATAAGAAACACTGAAACCTTGCTGCCACCTGGCAGTGAGGTTTCGAAAAATCATTTCACGAAAGGTTGCGGCATGATTACAATAAAATATTCTAGTTAGGATTTACCGCAAGCTTGTAACAATATTTCAAATATAAGAAACACTGAAACCTTGCTGCAATCTTGCAGCAATCTTGCAAAACCTTTCGAAGATAACCTTGCTGCAACCTTGTAGTGAGATTTCGAAAAATCAATTCACGAAAGGTTGCTGCATGATTACAATAAAATATTCTAGTTGGGATTTACCGCAAGCTTGTAGCAATATTTCAAATATAAGAAACACTGAAACCTTGCTGCAATCTTGCAGCAATCTTGCAGCAATCTTGCATTAAAACCTTTGGAAGATAACCTTGCTGCAACCATGCAGTAAGATTTAAAAAAATTCTTTTTCTTGTCAAAATTTCTTAGTTACTCTAGTCTTTTTTTTATTTTTTTAAAAAGAAAATTTTTTACGCGTTGATGTCTATTTTGAAAAAAACAAAGTTTGCCAAAAATAAAGAATAAATCTGTTGTATTTATTTATTTTGCTGATTAAATACTTATAATTACTATCATATAATTGTTACTTAGATATTATTACTATTGTTCAAAGAAATATGAGGTAAAAAATGAATTCCTATAAAAATTTCATAATTTTAAGAAATTCTAATCTTTGTTGTTAATGAGAGATCCCTACTTCAGAGAAATGTATTCGGCAGAAGCTGAAGGATATGATTTAAATTTAAAAAAACCGGTTTATTCTCCCTTTTCGTCTGATAGGCCCTAAAAAAAAGATATTGGCATTTTTTCGAAAATATATTGAATCTTTCATTGGAAGTTTGCCGCAATGTTTTGTAGAAACTTCACAGCAAGATTTCATACAACATTGCTGCAAGGTATATACAAAGGACATAAAAAGGTTGCGACAACCTTCCAAAGAAACTTTGCAGTAAGCTTCCAATGAAATCTTGGAGAATCCTTCCATTATAATCTTACAAGAACCTCTCATAGCAACCTTGCAGTAATCTTTCATTGGAAGTTTGCCGCAATGTTTTGTAGAAACTTCACAGCAAGATTTTATAAAACATTGCTGCACGGTATGTCCAAGGACATAAAAGGTTGCGGCAACCTTTCATTGAAACTTTGCGACAACCTTTTAAACCTTGCATGCAACTTTGCAGCAAGATTTCACGCTGTGTGGGCATGAATAAAATAATTATACTGTTTTAAAAAGAAATTGTTATCAAATGCAATTTCTTGTACACACTGAAAAATAAGTGGTAGTCTACGAGTCCTTCGTAGTACTTTTGCTCGACGAAACCGTAAGAATGCTGATGCTTTCTCTCGTGAGGAACGTGACGCCCCACTGCCGAAGCTAACAGCTCTTTTAGTTGTGCATGTGCATCCCCACCCACGTGGTGATTTCGCTTGGCGTCATGTGAACTACACCTCTTTCCCACAGTGGCACCACTGTTTTCATGCAGTGGCACTCTGTGCGCACGAAACGAAAAGAGTATAGTTTTGTTACCGATGGTAATGCTTCTTTGCCACTTATTTTTGAGTGCATAAATGATTGTATAATATATGTTTTTTCATAAAGTCACCATATTTTGAACGAAAAGTAAGTAACCGTACTTAGAGTTTAATAAACAGCTGTAGTATAAAATTTTTTATTGTTTAAAATTTTCTTTAATTATTTTTGGCGAGGGCAATAGAGAAATAAATTTTCTGAATTTATTTAAAATTTTATTGCATTTTATTACGTATATTAGGAGAAGATTGAACATCGGATTTTTAATCTCGGTTGGTATCGAATCTGCTCCGGCCTGCTCTTAATAAAAGTTTATATAATTATTATAATTAAAAACTTATAAATTGCTGTATTATTTTATCAAATACAATCTTAACTTAAATAATGAACTTTATGTTAAAACTCAATTTTATTAGTATTCGATTCCACGAGTTGATATATATTGAATATATATATCGCCCATTATCTACCAAATCGAAGGACGAAAAATTTTTTTCGCTAAAAATTGGTAAAATGGTTCTTTTTCATATTGTGGACCACTCAGAATTTTCATAGATCTCTTTAGTATATATTTTCAGAGCTACAAAGCTTCAAAAGTTGGACTAAAACCATATTTTTGACTAATTTTAGACTGAAATTACTCAGTTGGGTTGCGTTTTAAGAATATATTACTGAGAAACTTTTTCGTTCAAAATATTCTAAATTTTGAGAAAAAGTAATTTATAAGTGCTAATGTAGCCATCCGCTGAGCTAAAGTCATTTAAAACATTGAAATACCACTTTTCAAGGTTTCGAGCTATGATCCTATGTCCCAAAAACTCATCGAAGCAGGTATGTAGGACGATGTAACCGCAACTGTTAGTGAAATTATTTAGCAATTGAATATATTGTTAATGTTCTAAATGGAAATCATTCATGTAAATAATTTATATGTTACAATATTAATGTTAATTTAACCTAAAAATAATTTCAACGTGAAAATAAATTATAATGTAAACTTAACCTGAAATATTAGTTTTATGAGTTGCGATTTTTTCTTAATAGCAAAAATAATGTTTTTAACATTTATAAAAAATGGTAAATTATGATTTTAAATATGAAATCATATCATTAAAATATGTTATAAAAAATTTTTTAACCGATTTCCATTTAAAAAGTTTATTTTTTTCTCAAAGTATTTACTATTATCTTTGTCATTTTTATCAAATGATTCAAATAATATATATTTAAAAGCATAATTTTACGATTTTTTTATATTTATTAAAAACATTATTTTAGTTATCATAAAAATAGCAACTTATCAAAATAATATTTTTAGGTTAAGTTTATATTATTTATTTCCATGTTAAAATTATTTTTCAGGTTAAATTAACATTAATATTGTAACATATAAATTATTTACATAAATGATTTCCATTTAGAACATTATAAATATTAAATTGCTAAATAATTTCACGAACAGTTACGCCTACATCGTCGTTGACAGTTTCTCTACACTGAGAGAAAATTCATGCCAATAGAGCATGTAGTCTACGTATCCAAAGTTAGTAAGTAATATTCTATGCTTTAATAACAGCGCCATCTACTCTTACGAGGTTTGTGCTATCCAAAAACTGTTTGTTTACATGCTTTAGTAGCTCCCCACTCTAATATCCTTCGATAGCTAGCGCTGTATCCTCTCATGGGACGTGAAGGAAGTAAACGTGGCTTGTCCACTATTCTTTCTTTACTGCTAACTATGACATTCTTCTATTGCTCAAGTCGCCTCCTCTTTTGGGTGGCGACGCGAGCAAACACGGCTGGTCTATATCCAAAATCATGTTGCAAATTTCGTTAACGTATTTTCGTAGCGTGAATCTTTTATTTCTTTTCTTTTTTTATGAAGGGAGATACGTTATAAATATAACCTGTTAAACTTTTTAACTTTAAATAATTAATTTTTAACTTAAAATTTAATTATTTTAAACCGCTGGGGGCAGATGAGCATGTACGATTTTACGCCAAAAGATATTTCGAAGTAACGTTGGTCTAGTGCGTAACGTTCACGCTTTTCCTTTTGAGTACGCGAGTTCAACTCTCGGCTAGGTCTTTTTTTTAATTTTTTTTATTATTTCAATAGTTTTTATTGCTTTTTTTTATTTATATTTTTTTTTATTTTCTATTTTTTATTAATTTTAAAATCTATTTTTTCACAAGTTACTTAAAATATGCTCGTTTTTTTTATTGATATTATTAAGGTGGGGTTTCGTTTTTTAGGAGTTTTACCTCCCCTAAAACCCCGCCGTTAACCAGTATCTAAACTACTAATTTTTTTATAAGAATATACTCATGTTTTTGCTTTTTGTATTTTACTTTTTTGATTTATTAAATTTTTAATATATATATATTTATGAAGTTAAAAATCAAATAATTTAATTAGTCGTACAACCAAAATCCACTTAAATTGGTATTCCTTTAATTATTATATGCTAAGAATAACTTGATTATACTACTTCTACATTAATACATAAAAAAAAAACTTTATAAGCATTATTATACACTGAAACAACAGGAAATTTTTCACGTTATTCCAAATTCAAAAATATATATATAAACATATATACACATATATACATATATATGTATATATATATATATATATATATATGCATACACACATAATTCACTTGCTATTATCAAACCATCAATCAAAATATGTCATAATTCATAAAAAATTTTCTTAATTAAGCGTAAAAGGAAAATGGCATTCATTAAATGTTCCATCAATTTTACTAGGCAAATACAAAGTTAACGTGACTTCAGATTTATCAGTTAATTGTCATCAATATGTCAAAAGGAAATTTAAAATGTTTTTACAATTACTTAGAGTTAAAGGGAGTAATCTTTGCTTGAAGAAAATGTGACAGTGTGTTTGAATTTTATAGGAGGGTTATTCAAAATGAAACTGCGAACCAATAATATTCTTAATGCAACTAACAACAGTTTATTAAATTCTACATTAGACACAAGTTCAAGGAAACATTAAAACAACAAAAGTCAAATGCCAAAAGTCAGACCTTAGAATTAACTGTATATATATGAACAATTATTATTAAAATTTTTTACAAAAAAAAAAAAGGCGAAGACAGTTGTTAAATCAAAAAAAGATTACTCATTAATTTTTGTTTATAATAACACATTTGAAACTTATCTTTTGGTGGAAGGAAAACATTGCTGGCCGGCTTGGCTGCATTGCCGGCTTCTCTGGGTGCCGCCAGCTCGCCCTGCGTTGCATGCAGAGTTCTATCCATCCCTTTTCACTCTCACGCTATTACACGGGCAAAGATAGAAAAAGAAAGGAAAAACAAACACCGACGACAGAAATCCGCTTTTTATACACACGCAAATCATCTTTTAGTTTCCGCCTTCTAAAATGTAATAATTCAATAAAAAAAAATAAATTGGCTGCACAAGAAAAAAAAACTAATCTCCCGACGGGGGAGATAGTCTCTCCAGCCCCGCGGCTGCAACACATTAAAAAACCGCCTCTGGCCTTCTCGCGCGCGTCACTGTCCAGAAGAAGAAAATCTTTCTTCACAATAGGCTTCCAAGCCAGCTTCAAACGTCTTAGTTGTTGTGGGGGAGAGCGCGAAGACAGAGAAAGGTAGCCCTTTCTCCCTGTCGCTCTCACCCGTCTTATACATGGGAACCGACGCTCAGTCCCCACTTCAACTCAACGAAGTCGAGAAAGAGTGGAGACGAAGCAACGGCTCCCGTCAACGTTCAAGCTTGGCTTCGTGGAAATTAGATAAAAGTGTGAAAAGAAATTGGCCTTGATGCTTTTAAAGCCCATTTCTCTTCACTGTAGTAATAAATTGATTAATTTTAATAAAATTTTTGAAATTAATTAAATCTAATGAAAAAAAATTTAGGGATAAAAATTCGTCACTTAACACTCCCCCTTACTGAGAAAAACTGCCGTCCCCGGTAGTTACGCGTTGTAGTCAGAGCGAGTTCCAGCACCCAGAAAAACCTGCATTACAAAGGTAAAATACATAATATTTAAATGAAATAAAAGAAAACAGGATAACAAACATTGAAAATTTAAATTTAAATTTAAAAAAAAAATGATTTTGACATTTATCGCTAAGATTTTAATTATTTAGTTGGTTAAATTATATCTTCAATCTTGAACTTTTATATTCATCCGTCTTCACAGGAGGAGCGGGGTTCTCTTCCGTTTGCTCCCCCTGTAGGTAGGTTGATTTTTGTTTTTAACGTTGCCCCGTCAGGTTGAGAGTTTAAAGTGGTCTGGCCAAACTTTTGGCCGTTGATGGTGAGGTATGCCAGCAGTTCATACTGGCAGGTGTTGTAGGTTGCCTCTCGTCTCGTTACCTAAAACAAAAGTGTATTAGAACATGGTTATGGTAGTTTGTTGGGTTAGTCGCATGCATTTGTTAACAGAATGCTATTTACACGTTAATTAGCAAAAAAAAATGTGTGAATATTAGTCAAGTTCTAAATTATCTACATTTAAAGCAAGCGGTTTAGGTTCTGCAGGATTGAGGATGAGGCGTATTGCCTGTTGGAGCACTTTATACTCCGTCAAGGAAAAAGAATGCTTTTTAGCATTGTCGCAAGGTATAGAAGCGATGGGCGGGGCCGCACTATTGGTAGCCACGTCTGCCCATGTCAATGAGTTAGGTTGTAACTCAGTCACATCGGACACCTGGTTAAAGGTGGTCTCCGGTAGTATAGGTATGTCTTGCGTGTGAACGCAGTCTTTACTATGCAATGCGTAGTAACCTGTAATTGGTTTCTTACACAGGTTGAATATAAAGTCAATGTGGTCATCATGCCGTCTTTTGGAACCGTCTGTCTGGAGTTGTTGGTCGTGGCACAATAGCATATGCGTGCGTCTGTATTGTGTAGTAATGTCATGATTACAATTACTGCAACTAGTCCAGATGTTATGGGTTTCGTTCCGTTTACGTTTCTGTCGTAAAGGCTCGGCTTGTCTTGCTCCGTATTGACTACGGGTCTGCAGCAAAGCTGTCTGAGCGTCAGTTTCATGTATAAATCTTACGTATCCGTACCGATTTTCAGTTACTTTTCCACGAGTAATATGTACGTAGTCTAATAACCTGAAGGGCTTGAATACAGAAGCTAAAGTCTGCACTGTGTCATTTTTTGTTACTAAGCAAAAAAGTCGGTTAGGGTCAATGTTCGTAGAGTCATTTTTATCGTTAGATGCGGGTTTTTCCGAAGAAAACTGATCAAAAAATTTTATTTGGAGTCTAGTATACTTATGGTTAACGTATTCTAGTGTAGTTATCTGTTGGACAGGCCCTTGTCTTTCGAGATCTCGGATGATTTCCCAAAGGGCCTGGTCTTTTCTGTTGGTCAATTGCAAGGTCTCATTTCTCGACATCCTGGTGCGATGTTCGTCTAGAATTAGAGACGTCAAAAGTTATTCACTAATTGTCTACTAAAGCTGTTTGTTGTATCCCTTGTGCTGTCGTAACAGTGGTCGGGGTCTGGTCTTTGTCCGTGGCAGGTAAGGTGTCACTTCCTACACCCGCAGTTAAGATTCTTAGATCATGGCAGGTTCCGGGTTGATAGCGTTTTCTTGCCCGTGGATTGTAGGTTCCAGCGGTGCGTCTGCATCTAATAATTTTGGCTGCTAGCATTATAACTACAAAACACAGCAGCACTCCCAAACCGTAACTTCCATACACAGTATGTTGGAGTCCATCGTTGTCTAATTTGTGCTGAGCAATTTCTTTTAGTTTATACGAAATTTGCTGCACGTCACGATTATTCCATTGATATTCATCCTTAAGTTGCAGTATTGGAAATAATTCCTTAGGGTTCATTAGATGGTCAGGCATAATTTTTGTCAATACATCGGTAATTTCCAGATGTAGTTTAGGTTGATAGGTGTAGAACTCTGTACTTGTATGAGTAGTCATTCCTCCTAGGGTCACTTGTGTAGTCCTGCCAGTACAACCATCAGGTATCTGGATTTTTCCAGTTCCATTTATCTGTAATATTTGGTCTCTCTGTTGGTTACAGGTAATCCGAACTGTGGTTAATTCTACTAAAGAATACAACCATGCAGTTTCATTATGAAGATAACTCCATTGAGAGCGGGGCTCGGTCAGATAGATTATAGTGCAGTGTCTGAAGTGATTTTCAGTAGGCTGCGTCAATAATAAAAGTTCACAATCTTTAGAAGTTGGAACATCTAACAATGGCCAATGAGTTTCACAAATCATCCCATAAGCATGGTTTGTACACTCGTGTAGATAGTCATGGTCGAACTTTACATATTGTTTGTTCTTTTCGTTTATCGCTAAAAACGCATGAGTTGGCTGGATTTTAGCAAAACCGAGGTGCTGGTTTTCCCATGATTGGGTGGTTAGCAATGGATACATACGATACAGTATATATGGTTCTGTTTCGACCATAGGCAGGTATAACATCACTATCAGCCGGTTGTTATCGTAAACAGCATCTATCTTTGAAATCCGTGCTATTTCTCCGGGACTTGCATGTTGGTTAGGTATAGGTAAATCCCAATCATTTGAATGTTCTGTAATGTCTTGGCTCATTCGGGATAAAAACTGTGGCGTCAGCAAGTCGCAAGGTACTTTTCCTTGTAATAAATTTTTGGTTAACTCGATCAATTGCTTGAGGGCTTCTTGAGTCTGTTCAATAGCCATGGTTACGTGGTTATAATGAGCAGCGAGACTTCGGAGGTAGGAGTCTCTCTGTTGCTCTATTTCAAGTGTTTGAATCGTCGTTTCTAAATGCTTCAATGCATTAGCATGATTTGTCGTGACATTTTCGAGATTCTTGAAATTAGCTGTTATTAGATGGGTCTTCTGATTTGCCAATTTTATGATTTCCCTATTGTCGTTTAGCAACTTATCGATATTCTGGTGTACCTTTTCGATTTCATCTTCCGTGACTAATCCAAAAAGTGTGTTGCTAACGCTGCCAATGATGCCTAAAGGAGTCATTGATCTTTTAATAGTTTCCTGACTATTACTCGATTTGTCTTTAAGCTGCAGTCTAGTTAATAGGTCCTTGGATTGCGTTTGAATTTGGTGAGTCTGGCTCTGTTTTCTTAATAGAATATGCGAGTTTAACGCATTTTCGCAATCCTCACTGTCAAAGGTTTTTACGCAATCTCTGTAACTATCAATTGCAGCTGTTCGTTGGTCAGCTATTTTGGGTTGGCATTTTAGTTTAGCGAGCTGCTCCCGGCAATTATTGATCGAGAGATTTATAACTTGGGTTATGTCTGTTTGAGAGTCAATTATGTCAGTGTTTACATGTATAATGATTTTCCATTCCGCTCGTTTTAGTCTTAAAATGCCTAATTTCTCATAATAAATGCCAGGATTAGTGTTTAAGGGCGTCAGTTTATGAGATGGTAATCCTGTGGTTCGCAGTCCATACAATGCCACCACTGAGATTAAGGTTGTCAAAATGTAACCCTTCATAACTCGGTGTCTGAGCCTGTAATGGAATTGTTAATATCGTTAAGCAAGTTTAACCTTATCGATATGTTTCAAAATAGTCTTATGGTCGGGGGTTTCCAGCAAGATGTTATTATGCCCTAGAATATCTATTACTTTTAAGGGTGCCAAGTAATACTTCTCAAATTTTGAGGTTCTGGGCTCATTCTTTATATATACATATTGTCCAATCTTTGGCTGGAATGTCTTTACCTTTTTGTCATAGTATTTTTTTGAAAAAATTTTCTTTTCCACCTGGTTTTGTCCCGCTGTTAACTTCATCTCCTCCAGTCTTTTAACGAGGTCTGTTAGATATTGATTGTATGTCGCCAAACGATCTTCAGACGGTATTCTGAGAGGAAAACGAGCAGTTTTTCCATAAACCAATTCAAATGGTGTAAAACCCGTTGAAGCATGAACACTTGTATTGTATGAGAAAGCGGCAAATGGTGCTAAACGGTCCCAGTCCTCGTAATGTTCAGAATACGTTCTGATAAAGTCCACGAGAGGAGCATGGCTACGTTCCAATGCACCAGTAGTCTGCGGTCGGTAACCAGAAGAATGTAACTGGGTTACCTTGAGTAGTTGCAATAATGCCGCCATAAGGTCGGACATAAAACTAGTCCCCCTGTCAGATAATATGGCTCTAGGTGCTCTGAATTGGCAGATTAAATTTTTAGCTAGAACCTCTGCTATAGTCGTCGCCCGTATATTCGGAATAGGAATAACTATTACGTACTTAGTCAGATGGCACTGCATTGTTAACAAATGGCAATTCCCCGAAGTTGTTAATCTTAACTTTCCAACCGTATCGATAGAGACTTTGTCGAAACTATCTAGTGGTGTGTCGGTAATTACCATGGGAGCCTTTCTATTAATCCGATCTATTTTGTGTTGTTTACAAATAGAACATTTTCGTACATAATCTAAAATATCATTTCTCATGCCTGGCCAATAATATCTTTCTCTGATTTTAGCATAGGTTTGGTTTATGCCTTTATGACCACCTATCAAACTGTCATGCAAGGTAGAAATGATTGGATTTCTTTGCTCTTCTGTAAGATATTCAGATTTTCCGTAGCACAGGGTTAGGAGAATGCCCGTGTTCTGAAACTTTTCCCTCAAAATATCACTAACTGTCCCAGGTGCTAGATGGTTAGTCACCTTACTCGTTCTCGATATTCTAACGGTAGCGATGTTTTGCTTTTAGATTATGTCAATCGTTTGTTGTAAGAGATTACGCAAATCCTCGCAATCTAACGAATCCTCCTCGTAGTCCTTAACTACCAATGAAAATATTTGGTGCTGCTTATAAGGAGTGATAATGATATTGCCCTTCTTAGGTTTTCGTCTTTTTATATCCCTTCGTTCTATTGCTCCAATGTCATTTAATAGTTTTGTTATTGGATCGTGACGGTCGCAATCACCAGAGATAAAATGAATAATATTATCCCGTTGGTATGTGAGGCAATGCCTGGTGGGTTTTACTACTTGAACTCCGTCGTCAGATATGACAGCCTTCGTTGTACTCGCATCGGAGGTAAGTGGGTCATACTCCAAGTCCATGGGTTAGGTAAAATTACACCCATAACGTCATCTGGTGCTTTAGAATATTCAATGTTAACCGATCTTTCAGTTACTTCTGGGATTGCCTGCAAGTTGGGTTTTGGTATTGGTTTTCTGATAGTCCTGGGAGTGCTACTATGTCTTGGCACAGCTTGTCGTACACTGGGTGTGGTTGATAACGATCGCTCATGTGTTCGCGGAATTATAGAGGAGTCTAGGTTATCTTCGATATCAGCTTCCTCAGAACCCGCTTCTATGTCTGTTAT
This sequence comes from Anastatus disparis, assembly GCA_017163975.1. Taxonomy (NCBI): domain Eukaryota; kingdom Metazoa; phylum Arthropoda; class Insecta; order Hymenoptera; family Eupelmidae; genus Anastatus; species Anastatus disparis. Next base: position 5,788,231 of record JAFFSR010000301.1, on the reverse strand, counting down.
GAAGTTTTCAACAGTTTGCTTTGCAGTACTCACAATTTCATGAGTTTCTGACAATAGTGGCATGGTGGTTGGTATTGTAGTGTCCATAGGGGGTCTTTGTTCAGCTGCCTCTGGCTGGTCAATCGTGATTGATTTTCCCTTTGTCAAGTTTCTGCTTATTTCTGTAAGCGTTAATTTTTCAGCCATTTTATCTAAAATTTCCCGTTGGGAAGGTGTTGGTTCCTCATCTTCGGAAAAATACTTTGGCAATGATTTTACAGGCGACTCGGCATTCTTTTCTACAAACAACCAGTTACCTGTATTAAACCAGTAATCTTGGAGGCTTTGTTCCAATTTTCTAGATTTGGTTGCACAGTCGCGCCTAATACGATGTTTATCTGCAGCGGTAAGTTTGGTGGTGCTTGCAGGTAAAGTCACAGCCAGATCATGTCGATTGTGTTGGCCTTGACTAAAATCGTTTATCCCTGTTGATGACAAAATCGATTTTGGGGTCATTTCTTCATAGTCAGGCAGGTCCGAAATATTAATACGGGACTCACTGGTATTTGTCTTATCTTCCGCGGATGGGGTTTTAGTAGAAGTGGTAGTCATAACTTCCAGCTGACTATCTCCACAGTCTATATCTGTTCCTTCCCCTGTATCACTTGGTTGTACAGCGTCCATTTGTATAATGCAAGGATTGCTGACTTCCGTCGTTTTATTCTTTTCGATATTTTCCTGTGAACTGGATGGTTCTTCAATCTCGGTGGTAGAGAAATCCCGGAGGCAAGTTTTTCGTGGATCTTTTATAGGAGGTCGGTCGTCGGTATGAGAAATACTCGCCTCACTTTCAGTGTCAGAGACGGTCGTAGTTTTCTTCTTGGTTAATCTCTTGCTTTTCGTTGAAGCTACACTAAGTTTACTACTGCGATCACTTGATATATCAGTAGCTGTTAAATTACTTAGCACGTCTTTATTGGTCACAGCCTTGCGAGCTTGACTTGCAAGTGTTTCCCGATAAGCCGGTTTAGTTCGGGTGGCCGTTGGTTTTGTTACTCGTCCCTGCTGAACACCACTCGTTGTTTTTGGCGGCGTTAATTGCTTAGATCGAGTTCGTTGAGCCACTACGCTGTGCTCGAGTTCAGGTAATTTTCGTCTATTAAGGGGGCCAGGTGGCCTTCCCCGTCTTTTTGGTGGCACAGGTGGTTCTGATTTAGAAACAGATGGTCCGATAGTTTGTGTAGGTTCGTCGGTTTCAGCAGCCGGTAGTCCTTCCAAAGTTTTCTTGCCTTTTCTGTCTAAAGTCAGAATTCTGAGCTTTGGCAATCGTTCATTAATTTCCTGCTCGGTTGGTGTTTCGACTGGATTCCTTGACAAGGCGTCGGCATTGGTATTTAATTTGCCGGGCTTGTATCTGAATTTATAAGTATAGTCAGTGAATTTCATCATCCACCGCATTAGTCTTTGCCCTGGATCTTTTCGATTATGCATCCAGTTTAAAGGTTCATGATCTGCTTGGAGTATGAATTCCCTGCTTAACAAGTAAGGTCTGAAGTGATGCATAGCATATAGCGCTGCTAGACATTCTTTGTCTGTGGTACAGTAGTTCTTTTCTGCATGGTTCAGTAGTCGTAACAGATATGCTACAGGATGGTCGAAACCATCTTTTTCCTGACTCAACACTGCTCCGATAGCATAATCGGACGCGTCAGTAGTTAAAGTAAAAGTCTTGTTGAAATCAGGAAAAATCAGTATTGGTTGCTTAATGAGATGTCCTTTTAAATCTTGAAAACTCTGTTCCTGAGCCTCCCCCCACTCGAATTTTGCGTCTTTTTTTAGCAAGTTCGACAGAGGTCTGGCGATTTTGGAGAAATCCATTATGAAACGTCTGTAGTATCCAGCTAAGCCTCAAAAATTGTCGAATATTTTTAGGTGTTTTTGGAGTAGGGAATTCCTGGACTGCCTTGATCTTTCCGGGGTCTGGTTCGATACCCTTCTCACTGATTATATGGCCTAGAAAGGTCACTTCTTTTCTCAAGAATTCTACCTTTTCTGGTTGAAGCGCAAGATTTGCTGCTCTGAGACGTTCGAAAAACTGACGAGTTTTTCTTTCATGCTCGTGTAAGTCCTTGGAGTAAATGATAGTGTCATCTAAGTATACTAACATCTCCGTATTTTGTAGTCCTAGCAATATCTGGTCGACGAGGCGCTGAAACGTTGCGGGTGCCCCCTTGAGGCCCTCCGGGAGACGTGTGTACTGATAATGTCCGTTGGGGTGGTAAACGCACTTTTCCAACGATCGTCCTCATGTAAGGGTAGTTGTTGGTACCCATGAGCTAAATCGAACACGGAATAATATACTGACCCTCCGAGTTGGTCTAAAATGTCAGTTATGTTGGGTAACGGGTAAGCATCCCCTATTGTCTTTTTATTAAGATTACGGAAGTCGATGACCATCCGCCAACGCGGGTTTCCGTATTTGTCAGGTTTCTTGGGCACTATCACAACTGGATTATTTGAAGGTGACCAAGATGGTTCTATAACTCCGTCCTTGAGTTTCTTGGCTACTTCGTCTTTTATAACTTGTTTATGAATAGGCGGATGCCTATATTGTTTAGTATTTATGGGAATATCGTCGGTCGTTGGTATCCTGTGCTCAGTTAAATGAGTAACTGGTAAAGGATCCCCAGGTAGAAGAAATACATCATGATATTCAGTGAGTAATTTCTCTACATGTGCCTTTTCCTCATGGTTTAGGTGGTCCAATGCCATAATGTCCAGGAGCTTTTGCACTCGTTGATAAGGGGTGGTGATACGCCCTTCATCAGTCTCGGTCATGGCATCTGTATAGAAGTCAGGGTCCACATATTCAAAAGGCAAGATCTCTCGAGGATTTATACTTATTAAAGCATCCTCTGCACTGGTGTTTATTACCAAGATTCTGCATTTTCCATTGTCATTGCTGACAAGTCCTTCTCCGAGAAACACCTACGTGGTCATTACCTACGTCGATTCGAGGTAGGTATCCTTCTTTTAGATGAGTGCTTTTCAGATTTATTTCTAATACCTGCCTGCTCCTACTAGGAATGCAGTAATGAGTGGCAGTTTCGCTCGAAGATTCTACTGAGGTTTCAAGTTCGCACAATGATAATTGGTCGATGGAACTCCCATGAGTAGCATCATTAGTATGGTTGGTTTTATTTGGCTCTTGATCGATAAAGGGAATGGGATGCATGGCGTCTCCAGATATCATGAGAGCGTGGTTATAGTAAGATATGACAGCATCTTCTTCCTTGAGGTAACGTCTACCTATTAATCCGTCCTGATCGATGGGGAATGTTGGTCCTACTAGATGGAATTTTACCGGTCTTTTCCTTAAAGTGAGCCAGGTGGTACCATATGTTTTTATACATTCTTTGGTAATCCCACTCAACTCAGTGCTTCGAGTAGGATCGTATGGTATATCATCGCGTAAAGCAGTGCACTTTACCAAGTTTACTGCTGCACCGTTGTCAATCATGAAGGTCATCCAAGGTTGTTTACCTTCAGTCACATATAGTCTGATAGCAGTGGGGTCGTCTACTTCACTATCGTTGTCAGTAAGTCCCCGATACATGGAAACTCGTTTGCACTCTCGTTTATCAACATCACCTGCGTCGAGTTCTGTTGAGAAGGTGGTTGAGGTGCATTCTGTATTACTGGTTGCGATGAGTTTGGTGTTGCTTGTCTCTGGCTCGTCGATTCTTGGTTGCGACGAGCCAGCTGCCAGTTTAAAGCAGGCTGGTTATTGAATGTAGGTTGTCGTGGAACTTCCGTCTGATTCGAAGGCATACGGTTATAATTAGTAGGTGTTCTGTAAGCGTTATATCCATGCTCATACCCTTGTGGTCGCTGATAATTAGTCGAAGGTCTCTGTCCTCCGGGCACATAAGGGTTGTATAAACGTGCGTCCTGTGAGAACATCTGCTGCTGCTGGGTATATTGCGGTCGAGGCGCGTAATGGTTTTGATTAAACCTCGGTGGTGAGTTTTGTTGATTATAATTTTGTGTTACTTGTCTGATTTGGGGTTGGTTGGATCTTTGCACGTTATAATTTGTGCGTCCTTGTCTCTGCTGGAATCCAGGCGGAGTATTATTATTCACCATGGATTGAGATGCGTAGTTTTGGCTTTGATGCCGGTTTTGTCCATTATTCCAATTGTTGTTCGGATTTCTTGTCTTCCAATGATTTTCGGCCGAAAATTCGGTTTGCTCCCAATTTACCTTGGGCATTTGTCCATGAAATTTGTACCTGGTGTCAGGCAGTATCTTTGCCTCCATACGAGTTTCTATTCGCACTGCATCTTTGTAAGCGTCAGCTAGAGTGGCGGGATTTTTCCCATCCACTTGTACAGATATACCTGCAGGTAGTCCTCTTATGAAGATGTCCTTTGCAGCGTATTCCAAGGGTTTTATCATATCGCTCAGATTAGCGTCCGTTGCTCCTGGGATGTCGTCCTTTAAAACATTCTTGGCCCCACTGAGCAAAATGTTAAGTCGGTCGTAGAAATCTCCTACTGTCTCTCCTTGTTTCATCCTCATGTCGTTTATTTTAGTGGTATAATAAGTATATGTCTTGCCTGGCGCGAATCTAGTCTTCAAATGATTCACTAGGCTGTCGATGTTGGCAAATGCATGGCCATATGTGCAGTCTCTAGCGTTGCCGCGCAACTTTGTTAGCACGGCCTTGACATATTGTCCTTCACTTCCTGCAGGCACATATTCTTTTCCATTGCGAACATCCTGTATAAAGTCCTTCAAGGGCATATTATGCCCGTCAAAGCTGCGCAGGCCCTGCAAGGCATTATGTAAGGCGAAGCTATTTGCCATAGCCGTCATCATCAGCATAGATGGATCGGCTTGTCCGTCTCGGTTTTGAGCGTTATTCGTTTCGTCTGGCATTTCTACTCCCGGTCAGCCTTATTCGTTACCTAGTCTTGCTACAAACCCCCAAATAAAATATTAAACTAATTTTAGCAATTACCTACGGCAATACTAATTCCGAATTAGATCTTCTAACTATGGATTCCGTTTCTGGAATTTCGCACCTAAAAAGATAATTTAGCGAATTCAAGTTTTTATTTATTCAATTTAAATCTGGTGAGTTGCCACACATTTAATGTTTAAAAGTAATAAAGGGAAAAAAAAAAATTTTTTTTTTTTAAATAACCAAGTAAGTAAAATAAAATTGGACATTTTTTTTTGTTTTTAATAATTCCCTCAGTAGGTTCAGAGCCATATACATAGTATGGACGCTTTATCAACCCTACTTCCGAGCAAGTCAATCCACCTCCCGGTTCGCGTTCAATGAACTTTTCAGCAACGAAGAGATTCCGAAATCCCACTGCTATTGTCCAGTCTTTAAGAGTCTGAACTTAGATCAATCGAGGGTCTAAAAATTAGGATTAATGTCCATAGGACCTCGTTTGTTGTGGTCATGGGAGAATAGCAGGAATATAAAATTTTTTTTTTATTCTAAAGATGCATATAAGTAGCTGCAGTATCTTAAGGAAAAATTATTGACTAGCAACAATTTCCAAAACGCTTTCATATTGTAACCTGATAATATCACGGTCAGGGAAAGGATGGAAATGGTTAGGATAATTTAAAATTTTAAATAGTTACAGAGAAATATACTAGAACTGTCAAATTGACGTACCCGTGTCTGAATTTAGCAACATTAAGTGACAGACGAAGGTTACCGGATGTAAAGAAACAGAATTTAAAAAGTTATTAATAATGATCTAACCCATTTGTTGTATTAGACATAGTTTAGTTATAAACAAAGAGACTTTTATCACACAACATGGAATAACCACGATTTAACGGAACAACAACAATGATTCTTAGAAAAAGAAGTAGAATTTTCGGAGAATTTATTACGGGTCTATTGTTGTAACAACTACAACAATTACAACGTAATATAAGCGAGAATTCTGAAGCAAAAATAAAGGGAAATGCTTTTCCAACGAGTGAAGTTATTTGCAAGTCCATTACATTAAAATAACTTATTGGCAAAAAGGACCACGTGTTGAATAAATTCCAACAGCAAAATGGAATAAACATGACATAAAAAGAATAAAATAAATTCTTATTCTTGCTTAACGTCAAGACAGGAAATTTGCCAGAGTGTAAGAGTGTTCTAACGCGAGAACTCAGAGTGTAGCACTCCATTAGAGAGGATTAAAATGTTGCACAATTAACGTAAAAATTTTTTCTTTAAAATGAATAGAGAATTTTCCTTTATATTTTCCCCTGGGCAATTATAAAGTATTTACTTTAACATCGGAAAATGTACTCGGATTTGAACTCAAGCACAGCATTTTAAAGGTCGCTTTACAAGTGTTGACATCTCGACAACAGGGATATTTCCATAGAGAAAATAGTTATAAAGATTAGAATAAATTTCATTTACAATTCTGAACTTATTCCAATCCTGAAGAAATAGAAGAATAAGTTCACAAAATTGTTAATTAAACAAATTAATAAGGGTTAACCCGAGAGTAAAATAGTTGAATCTGATACGATACACCCGGACTAAATGGTGCATACGAAATATTTATTAATAGTCTAGAAAAAGTTTATCAGGAGTTTAATAATGTATTACACACAAAAGGAAACAAAGTATTAATATATTGATTTAAATAATTTAATAAGTCCCCCGTTGACCTCTCCCCCTTACTAAGTTTATTGTCGTCCCCGACAATTCACTTTTTGTTAGGGCGAAGTTAGAAATTATGGTCTCAAATCAATTAATAACATCATTGCTAATAATAAGATCATTGTTAATAATAAGATCATTGTTGATTGCTAAATAGCAAAAGAGTAATTATTTCATTATTTGTTATACTTTTATTCAATTAGACAAGTAAATTTTAAGTGATCATTAGTGTTGATTGCTAAGTAGCAAAAGAGTAATTATTTCATTATTTGTTATACTTTTATTCAATTAGACAAGTAAATTTTAAGTGATCATTATAAAGTAAATCATTATAGTTAATACTAAGTTTATTGTCGTCCCCGACAATTCACTTTTTGTTAGGGCGAAGTTAGAAATTATGGTCTCAAATCAATTAATAACATCATTGCTAATTGCTAATAGCAAGAAGCATACAACATTATTAGTCAGAACGGAATATAAAAGAAGAGTTAAATCACCCAACGGTTTGAAAGAATTGAAAGCAATTATTAGAATCGTTGTTGCTTGCAAGAGAAGAAAGATACCACGTTACGAATAAAAGAACAGTTACATAATTAATGATTTGCAACAACTCAAATTAATAATAAGATCATTGTTGATTGCTAAGTAGCAAAAGAGTAATTATTTCATTATTTGTTATACTTTTATTCAATTAGACAAGTAAATTTTAAGTGATCATTAGTTTTATTTTTACGTGTTACAATAGGAGTTATATTAAGGAATTATGTTTTGTTTTTTCTTTTTTTTTTTCGTTAGCCATGAGTCGATAATGAAAATTGTGTATATATTAAACAAAATAATTTGAGAAAAATCATAACCGGTAATTAGCACGTACTCGATGCGGAACAAGAGTTTAACATTATTGAATTATTATATTAGATTTAGGAATTCAGTTAAGATACACATTATTAGAATAATTCTTTATGCGACAGCATGAAAGAAAAATGTTAGAATTTCTTTACCCTATATGTTTTTTTTTTTTTTTTTTTAAAACATATGACAAGAAATATGTAAAAAATATTTTAAATAAAAATATGTCCGAGTAAACTCACTTAAAGTGACCGTACATAACAAAGGGTTTAAAGAGAGTTGTGAGAATCTAAAATGCTGATTGACAGCAATAACGATGGTCGTACCATTATGAAAATTAAATAAATTGATAATGATCCGAATAATTATTCGAGGAGTTATGCTTGAATCATAACATGAAGATATGAAGGAAATTTAGTAAGACCGGATAGGCGATTAAAATTTTAGACGATATTGTTACCAAAAAAAGTAAACACTAGATTATTTTGAAAATTTATATAAACTGATCAATAATTTTATATTTTACATTATTGATAGTTCATAGGAAGGATTTAGAGAATTAGAGATAAAATAGGTATTTTGGATAGGAATTATGAAAGGACAGTTTCGTGAAATAATTTATGAATTGATTATTAAGCAATTTGGATTTCAAAAAAAAATAGAAAAGAAGCGGAATCTTTGTTGTTTCGTGCGCTTGACGCACTGACACGTAAGTGTTTAGCGGTTGATCTCGCGACCCGTCGGGAAGGAGTAAAGTGGGAGTGTTTAATATTTTTATATTCGGAAACTAGAGTGAGCGTGATATTTAGGCGAACTTACAATATGACAAAAACTTAGACTTAGTTAGAAGATTTTTGACTATTATGTCAAAATTAGATTACGTAGCTAGTTTTTATGAACTAGTTTAAAGGTAAACATGATCAATAATTTTATCTTTTACATTAATTATGAAAAGATTTGTTAATAACATTCATTGAGTACTAAGTTATTTAAATGATAATATAGAAATCAAGTTGCAATGTTCGTTTATCGAAGGCTAGAACTAACTCGCTTTTTTCGGATTAATTTGCGCCGCTTGGATGAACACGTATCATCATAGGGAATTAATGTGTGAAACACGTAATCATTAAAATTAATTTGAATGATAATAAAGACAATTCAAAATAAAAAAAAAATTACTAGTTAGATTAATATATAACAGTAGTATTATATTAATAAGTTAATTAAAGTAAATAAAATTATTATTATTTACATATGATGGCAGCATACTCAGTGTATATGTATAAAAATAAATAAAATAAAATAAAAAAAAAAAATTATGATTTTACCTAGGTTTTTCCTAGTTTGGTCAAACTTGAATTCTCTAGACGGTGTTACACTAACACTTTATATAACTACTACCTTGAACGCCGAAACTTATTCACTAACTAACTATTTTGATTTATGATAATTATAAAAATTCGGCAAAAGTTACTGTGTTGCTTCTGGAACAAGACTGATGCGCGTTGTCTTGTCCAGGTAGCTTATATACTTATGAAACTAATGGGAGAGGTACCCTCTCTTTCGAGGTTTGCCTTATTTTAACTAAATTAATATTATATTTCTTTTAATCCCCTCCCTGAAGTTGCACTATTTTATGGGAACGCATCAAATTTTAGTTTGCTTAACCGTTTTTTTTTTTTTTATCACTGGCCACAGTAGATTCTGCGTTTGCAGTTCTTGGTGTCGGAGTCACATTTTTAGATAAAAGTATGAAAACGAAACTTTCAAGCAAAATGATATTTTATAATCTTTATTTATCGTGAGAAAGACTTTATGGTAATTCTCAAAAGAAAAATTTACTTTTATTTGTACTAATTGACAGTGCTGCTTTATTAATTTTAGAATTAGTTTCGGTACGTAATTTTATTTCGTAATTATCTTGAACCTCTAGTACAAGATTGTTTTCTTTTTAATATTTATCTAATGTATATATTTTTCGTGTAGTTCTTTTGATTCAGTACACTTTTGTTTTATTTATTGTTATTTGTCGTAGTTTATATTTTGTTCCTCATTATTTTCATTTTATAATAATATATTTTTAACTCATTGTATTTCGATTGTAAAATTACACTACGGTCCCGCCTATAAATTGAGAGAAAAAAAAAATTTCACTGTCATATTCGTAACCCTGAAATGGCTACTTTAGGCAATCATCAACAACAATGCAAATTTGGCTTCCACTCTTAAAACAGAATGTTAAATTTCTCAAAGCTATTTGATGATTGCGTCAGTAAACCTTTCCCGCGTAAAACCGTATGTGTATTCCCCCTTATTATAGGAAATATTGCACTGTGTACCTGGCTTCCGCCCCATACGGTGACGTTAGATACCACAGTACATCGAAAATTTCCATCACGTTCCACTGTATGTTGATCAAGTCAGCTCCCGTCCTATACAGTGACGTTTCATTGGAATCAACAGAAGCAGTGGAAAATATTTGTATTTTCCCTTATTTTTTTGATATATATATTCATTTCATTGTATCATATTTTCATTGTTTTGTACTCGGACCTTAACAAAAAGCATCCGGTTATAAATCATCATAACGTGACCTTAACAAAAAGCGTCCGTATGGAAATCATTTTATTCACTTTATATTTGTATTTTACCTGTATTATTCTTTTCTTTTGTAATTTTATCCGCAATTATACTCGAGTCGCAACATCTGAATCATTGACTACATGGTTGCTTTTATCATACTATATGGTGATCAGTCACATAGTAAAAGCCATCATTTTTGGACCATCTGCCCAATCCATGAGAGTCAGTAGTTTTTCTTAACCTACTTAATAATTATAATATTTATATTATCGGTACTGGATTTTGAATTTATATGATTTTAGAAATAAAGCAGCTTTTACTCATTAGTAATTTACAGAAATTTATTTATGTAAATAATGTTATTAAGTTGAAAAAGAAATAAAATTGTTTTCTCTTTTTATTTTTAAAAAAAAATTACGTTCATATCCGCCAGCAGATACGTATTATTTCGTAAGTATGATTTGAGAAAAATATTACTATATTTCCACAAAAAAAAAATTATTGCTTGTGACTCCGATCCAAAATTTATTCAGAATTATTAGATTTAGCATTAGTGCTTAAACTATTACTAGAATTATTTCTACTTCATGCTTTAAATTTAAATTGATTGGGATGCATATTAACCGAAATATGCATACCTGTTAATTATTGGAATAAGCGTAAAAAAAATCCCCTCCGATTTGGATAGGTTGATTATGTTCACCTGAAACTTACGAAATTACATTAAAGTATTTACTTAAATATATCTATAAATGTGATTTCGTACAATAGCAACTTGTATACGCGGTTTTAGTTAAAATATATAAGACGATATATTTTATTTCGGTAATATTTAAAATACTAGTTGTATTACTATGAGAAAAGTATATGATTAGTGCGACGCTTTGCATTTTTATCGCCTTACTTGTTTTAGGTGACAACGTGAGACTGACAGTTACGTTTAAGAAAAATCGCATTAAATTTTTTTTTTTTTGTAACAAGATTCTGGCTTGCAGCATTAAATTTTAAGTTAATGTTGGCAACGATAAGCGTTACGTTTTTATTGTATATCAAGAAAAAAAATTACTATAATTCTTAATGTTATAAAATATGAAATTTAGTTAAATAAAGCGTAATAATAATTTAATTTATTGTACCGATTATTATTAACTGTAAGCACAAGTTGCAACTGATGTAAAACATTTTAAAATGGTTCTAACTTTCGGTCTCGAAATTATATTAAATAGAGAGTTAATTATGAATATACTTAATTATTAGATTTATTTAACAGAATGACGTAATTATGCATTAACATATTTGAACAATTATAATTTGTAGTGTTTGATCATTTATTTTTATTTTATTGAATAAATATTTACTGCCGAATTATATCTTTAATATTGGTTTTGTGAATTAGTTATTTTTATTGTATATAGGTAAATTATGTTATCTATTGTGCAATAGTTTCATGAACAAAACAAACAAAAAAAAAAATTTCAACTTGAAAAATAGATAGTAGTTAGGTTAATTATTAGTTAGTTTGATTGTAATTATTAATTTATTTAACTAAACGAGAATAAAACTGAGAACAAATTATAGAAATAACTGAAAAATTTTGATTAGTTAAATTAACTAGTCATATTAGTAAAGTTAAAGTTGAATTATTTAGTTGAAAATTTTAAAATCAGCATTCCGCGATAAATACTAAGTTTAAATTGTAGTTACCATAAATGGTATGGATTATAGATCGTTACCATAAGTTATTTCTCCCGGATGGTAACGGATAATTTCCGATTTCTGTTACCATGTAGGTAGTTTTAAAGATTTTATCAACCAGAGATTTATTCTATATATTATGGTGATTTTAATTTTAGCGCTGAAATTTAGAATGACTGATATTATTTAATTATTTAAATTAGTTTTAAATTTTGTAAAATAAAATAAAAAAAAAATTTTTTAAATAGAGTTTATTTCTAGTTTTAGCAAAAGTTTATTGCTGCATGGCCATAACTCCGCATAAAAGTTTTTTTAAAATTTAATTATTAAATTGGTTTTTAGTATTTTAAGATTTATTCACGTCGTCACTTCCTACGCATAAGGTTAATGATGTAATTGAACTTTAATCAAAATTTATTTTAAATATGAAAATTGGCAATTCATTAGTTTATTCTAATTTATTAATCATACCAATTGCTATTGTTTATTAAAATAATTAGATAAATGCTTGCGAATTGGCGAGCATTTCATATATAGATTTACGGATAATTCGTTAGTTATTTAAAATTTCGCATTTGATCTAAATTTCCATGTCCAATCTATTAATTATTACCAGCAAATTTGCATGCATCTTTTTATCTTAAATCTAATAGTTTTAACTAAATTTAATTCCCATTTATTCTTAAAATAATTGGATTAACCTTTGTATGAATCGTATTGCTTTTCAAATGTTTCTTAAATTCGGATCTTTCATGATTATTATAAATTACGCACTTATTATTATGGATTCGTATGCTATTGATCTTTCCATTCTTGCTTGCATGAAGAGGAAGTCAGTTTAATTAGATTATTTATAAAACATGTTAATTAATTATTCCTAACGTTTTTCTCCTAGGACAAGGTTAGCACCTTGGGTGGAAAAGAAACGTCAACAGAAAATACGTAGATCAAAATTCAAAAGAGATAATATAGGACTCGAGACAAGACTTTCTCATCATGCCTGCAATAGGTTAATTATTAGTTATTAAAATTCCTACGTGATAAACCTAACTACAAATCGCATAGACACTAATTTACGTGTGTCAAGTATATATTTCATTATTTTAGTCGGTTATTCGCATCTCGCAGATTTCTAGAATTAACCCGCGTAAAAGCATTTAGTTTAGTTAGATAAGAAAATATCCAATTGTACTCAGCCGTGTTTTAGCAAGAAAAACGGTTTTATAATTCTTGGTGAGGATGAGCACCCCTCATTCCAGTGTCCAATTGCCTCCGTGTGAACGCGCTAAAATTTCTTAACGTTTTTAAGTACGGATATTTTTTTTTCATCCTTAACATCCTCTTTGGTGTCAAGATTTTTGGTTTCCATAAAATGAATTATTTACAATAATGTGTAAAAAGAAAAATGTTAGTTTTATTAATATTGATAATAATAGATTTTTTTTTTTTTGTTTACGTAATTTATTTGACTAAATAGATTCGGAAGAATAATCTCTTAATTCGGAGACGTTTTAATTTCTTTTAAAATTTTAAAATAATGTGTTTATTAAAACAAAACAGTTTTTATAATATACAAATCATTTACTATTTGTAAAAAAAAAGGATTAAAGTTTTTGGAAATACATTTAGCGAAACAATTTTATTCTAAATTTTGATGTTGTTTCTTAAAAGTTATTATTTAACTTAATTATATTTGGTTTTACCAGAAGAATTGACGATAACACACTTGGAGAATAACTTTTAAGCTTCTATTTTAAAATCATTTACAGGATACTGAAGACGCCGTACTAAAAAAATTTTGTGGAATTATACAGAATTAAATTTAAGTAATAATTATTAATCATTTTTCTTATGACATTCAATTATTTAATTTAAAGTAAAATGATGGTTGCAATTTTTATACTTATTTTTAACAAGTTTATTTTTATTGTTATTAATTAATTTGAATTTTATTATTATTTTAAAGTTTTATTAATAATTATTGCGTTTATAAACTAAAATTTTGGATTTATTAAAAGAATTGATTTAGTTGAGTCTAAAGTTAATTTAACATATTAATGAATCGTATATATTATTAAGTTATTTTCAAATTAGATTATATTTTTAGTTATAACAATAGTGTAAAATATTTAATTAATAAAAAAAAATTCATTAACTAGATTGTTGCGACAAAAACAAAGAAAATGTAGAAAAACAGTTCCATTTTTAAAAAGCAAAAGATTTACAACACTCATTTATATTATTTTGAATTTTTAACAATCATACTTTCTGTCAATTTACCGATTTTTCTTTATTTGATGTTATTTATATTATTTATAATTATTATTTTGATGTAAAAATTTGACAACTTTGTTCAAAAATAATTTCACTTTTATTAATAAATTAGAGTTATTGTTGTAACATTTTACTTGGATTATTTTTGGTTTTAATGTAACACTTTGAATTTTCAATTATGTTTGACTACAACTTGTTAAAGAAATTTTTCTTTTTTTTTAAAAAAAAAATGTAAATAGTAGTTTTACTATATTACTACTATGTTAACATTACTATTTTGTAACTTTTATAGTTTAATTTAACTGCTTTAGGCAAATTTCATTTTAAATATTTTATTCAATTTACTATTTACAAGTTAAAGTTCCCTGTGTAGTGATTATACTTAGAATTTTTTTATTTAGTTTAATTGCGTTTAGGTGAGTAATATAGGACTTAGGAATTTTACTTCCTTTATTAAATTTTATTTATTCTAATCAATTGCAACTAATTTAGCAGTCATTATAGTCATATTTATTTTTGTTAAGGCTTAAGCTTTATGAGGCTTAATTTAGAAGGTTGTATTCGAAAGTTTAAATTTATGACTTTCACAGGGCCTTTCTTTTACTAGAGCGAAAGGACCCATCCCCCTCGATATTAGTGTTTTGGTATATAACACTAGAAATTCGAGAAAAAGGAAAAAGAAATTTTTTTTTTCTTATGGTTACTTATTTGCCAATATTTTCTTTCTTACTATTTCGAACGGCATTTACTGAAGGCTTGTAAAAAACTATACGCTTTTACACAGAATCTCTATGCTACGGCTAAACTTATACGTTTATAATAGTTACGCCTACTGTCCCTGCCTACCTACTACTTGTATTTTATAATGCGGAGGCTCAAGGGTACATTTATAAGAGTTATTACCCTAAGCAGCACTCAAAAATGTCAAAATTATTTTCATAATTCAGACATTCAAGAGATTTATTTATTTTTTTTTTTTTAATAATACATTTTGTAAAAATGGAAGAAAATAAAGGGATTTTAGTTTCTTCCCTCTGGAATAAGAGAAAAATCTATTTCTAAGCGACCGTAATAGAATTTTATGAGTCCTGTTTAGCAAACGTATGTTAATTTTTAAAATTTGTTTTATTAATTTATTTCTTAACATTTCCTAATGGTGATTTTGTTTAAATAATTTAATCCTTAGAAGAAAAACATGACAACTGCAACAGTTTATGATTATTTGATTGCCTTGTTATTGTCTAACCTCAAGGTTTCAATTATTGAAAAATGTGTTTTCAGGTATTGGTTAAGTTAATTAGAATTTTAAACAAAATTTTATAGATTATAGAAAACGAAAAGAAGTTTAATTGAAAAGTATTGTATGTGAAAGTTTAAAAATTCTGAAAGCATATTATTTAATATTCTTTTAAACACGCGAACGTTTGCGTGTGTTCGGATCCTATTGCATTTATCTCGAAGTTAATTTCTTAGGTTGCGCCTTTTATTATTTGCTGACTCTTGTGAGACCAACGAAGATTAGTTCTGAGTAGCCAGAATATTTTTGTAATGAGATATTTTCTTTTTAGACTTCAAACTAGAATTTGATATTTTATTTTTTTTCAGTCGACCGGATGTAGCTGTATATTAAGCTATACGAAGCTACGTGAAAATACGTTATGATTTACTGCACATGCACTGCATGACGCCATAACATTAACGATAAGGAGAAACGTTTGTTAATGTTCACACGATTGTCTGAAGAGAACATTTTATAATTTGAATTTATTCTAAGTTATTTAATTTAGAAAAATTTTAGTTTTAATAACAAAATTTTAATATTATTAAGTTGCAAGTTTTACTTTAAAAACTAATTATATAGTTAATGATAAATTAAACATTTTTCTCCAATTCTTAAATTTTCTTATTTAATTATTCACTGATCACTTACTGTTGAATTTCTCTATTTTTATGTTAATATGAAAATTTAAAATTTACTGAGTTTCGTTTGAGCATATACAATTTTGAGCTTGGTTTTAATTAATTCAAAGTAAATTTATTTTCAATATGATTTACTTAATTTTAACATTTATAATATCAGTTTTTGCGAAAATAAAGTTTTAAAATGGTCAATTTTTAGTAATTTTATAAGATATTATTTAACTTATTGTGCCAAAATTTGAATATCCTTACGATTTATTTTATTTATTTAAGTTAAGTAATATAGTGTTAAGTGAAATGTGCGATGAATTTATTATCAAATTCGGTTAAAATTGAGTAATTCGTAGATTCTTATTGTTAAATTTTCTTTTGTAAAGCTTATATAATTGGTTACCCTTCAAAAAAAAATTTCTACCTCCAGAGGGGAAATTTTTCGAGGTGTAAATATGTCCTTCATTTTACTCCATTTAGCTGTTTTGAACCTCTCTACAACGAAAATCCCTTTCCCTTCCTTTACCTTAAGAAAGAGAAAATTTTCTTTTCTAATAGTATAGATTTAGGGTTTTCCCTGAACCTTCGCATTACAAGTAGGTAAATCGAATCTTTCTAATTATTATTTTTTTTTATCATTTTTACGCTAATAAAAGTTTATAAATAACGGTTGTTATTTATTGTATCTAAAATTCGCATTTATGTAATATACTAATGACACGATCTTTTGATCTTGTCATTTCTTATTTATCTCTAATTTGCCTTATCGCACGGAAAAATCGAATATTAAAACTGATTAAATTCTTTGTTGATATTGCTCAAAGAAAATATTATTTAAATTCTATTTTCTTCTTTTTGGTGCAATTTTCTTTTCTAAAACGCGAGCAAACAAAACAAACAAAAAAAATTCCTTGTTCCCTTGCGGAAACACTCTTTTGATTCCTGCCTCAATTTTCTACTTTAGAGAAAATCGAGTATTTCATGATCAAGGAAATTTTCGGAATCATTCATGATGATTCCTTCGCGGACGCGGTTGGGTCAGAAAATTATTTCGTTGCTAGTTACTTTTGATTTTAGAAAAAATTTTTTTTTTTATTATTATTTGGTTTTAAATTGGGACACATCGCGATTTTAGCGCTAATTAACGAGCGGATGCAATTATTTTAAAGGTTTATTATTTGGTTTTTTTTTTTTTTTAATATTTCCGACGCGGTATATAATTTATTTAATAATCCTGGTCCACCTGAAAAGTTTTTTTTTTAAAACGAGGGGAGATCCCAATTCGATCACTCCCCTTTGTTTTGTCGCGGCCTATCTTGATCGGGCTATTGGTTCCGGCAACTACTAAGTGATGGGCCTACTCATCACTGTTCGTACCCTTCCGCAATAGCCGATATGGCTATAAGTGTGGATAAAAAAAAAAGAAATACATATTGATTAGTTACGATCATATATATGTATATTATATAATGATATATATGTATATTGAAATTTATTATTCTTAAATTTTTACTAATATAGTGGGCTCGTGGGTTCGAGTCCCAACCATACCAGATAAAGAAAATTGAGGCAGCAATCAAAAGTACTTATGAATACTAACATGAGAAAACATTCCGGACATTGCCTGGAACTTATTTCTCTCTTAAAAAAAAACTTTAATTTGTTTAAATTAAATTAGCAATTTTAAATTTCTTAAAATTGTTCAACTTATACCTGCGAATTTCGAACTTATTTCAATGAGAGTTGAAAATTCGCAATTCTGTGTTAAAGAAAATAACTTTTCTTTTCTTTAGCTCGAAAATTTTTCGAGCTGTTTAGGACGCGACTTACGATCTACGAGATGCGAATTATTTGCCGCTACTTACGCTATCGTTATCTCCAAGAAAAATTTATCAATTTAAATTGCGTTAATCCTAGTTATAACGATCAAAGAAAAATGCAACTAACAGGTAGAGTAAGAACATTTTAATTTTCTTTCTCTTGTCCTGCTGAAGCTACTTTTAAATTGTACATTTTTCAACATTTCTCCCATATACACCAAAGTTTTACTTTAAAAATTAATATACTAAATTGCTTTAAACAAGGCTTACAACTAATAATTCGCAAAATAATCAATACGCAAATTTATCCATTTAAATACTATAAATAAAAAGTCGAATTAATTTTCAATGTGTGATTTTCTGAGATTAAATCAATTTTCATTTAAAACAGCTGTTCATCAACTCATCTAATCAAAATAAAAACCTTATCCAAACTTCAAAGTACCTTGACAATATTAATTTCCAAAATATTAAAATTTAGAATTATTTATTTTCGTGAACATATTATGAAATATCCCTTTTAATTTTAATATAAATATAGTAGTATATTCATATCCCTTTTTTTTTCTACTTAGGTATCAGAGAAAAAATTTTCTTATCCCAACTAGATACTTCAGTGATTTAGCAATCCCGCACAGTACCCCCATCAAAACCAATTCTCATCAACCAACCATTTAATGACCAAATTTATTTCGCAGCAAAAAAAAATGAAAATATATATATATATACATGAGGAAATCCACGAAACCCCCAACTTTTAGTAAACAGATATGTTTCTTCATGACTGTAAAGTTACTATCGGTCTTTCAGACGATTTTTCATAAGAATATTATATTTAATAAAAAGCCTATAGATGCTTTCTGATTAAGTTATATATATATTACGTATAAGTATGGAATATATCGAGTTTTCGAGGATTTAAAAATAAACTACTATCATTTTTCTTCTTTTAAATGTAAACCATTTTGGATAGTAAAAAAAAAGCTTTCTGATCGAGACACATGTTTATGCAAGATTCATGCAAATTTTCATTTGTTACTAAACAAATTGGTGTAATATGCAATTATCTCAACAAACAATGCAAGAAAATTTGTTGAAGGACTTGTTTATAATCCCAAAAAGTAAGCAAGGTATGTACAGAGAATGTTCGAAATGTAAAAAAAAAGAAAGAGTCGTCGCAAACGTTAAAAACAATGCACAAACTTACTATTACAAGTGGTTTACTTCAAGGGAAGACAGAATTAGTAAAAATAATACAACTTTACAAGTAAATGTGACTAGAAAGATTAAAGTCCAGTGTTCAATTTCTCAAATGATTAAAGACGTGAATTTTCTAATACCTTCATTTTTAAAACACGTTTATGATACAAGTTACCAGTTGAATTGTTTTCATATAAATAAATTAAATTTAAAGTCGAATGAAATACATGTTGTAGTGGATTTTTCTGAAAATTATGTGTGTAAATATGCAAAAGAGATACAGTCTGTACATTCTGGTGCTTCGAAAATACTAAAGATCAATGTAAGAAACAAGCGAAAATCAAAAAATAAGGTTCATACGTAAATCAAATCGAAATTAAATAAGCAAAAAAAAATCAAAAAAAAAGAATTCAATAGTTTATAATAAATAGTTAATTGTTTTGTTAAAATTGAAATCTATTTATTTATAGTTATTTACTTAAAATTTATTAAAATTATTCTTTGTTTATGTATTAAATGAAGTTTGCAATGGATCTGAAATAATAAATAAATTTCATTGCAGCATAATATATGTATTTATCATTTTAATCATAATTTGTGACAATCAAAGAAAATTCTCTTAAAAAAAAATCATTATAAAACGAAGAGCTCGATATATTTCTTGTTATTTGAGGTTATTATTTTACAAAAGGAAAAGTTTGATCAACTATGTACCAAACAAAAAGAATTACTCTTTTTCCATACCCCCAAAATAAAAAGTTTCAAGGACCTCCTCATATATCTTTTAGAGTTCTATTCCCTAACTAATCCCTAGGCCGTCGGTCCGGTACCGTCGCTAAACGCATACGCGCCAGCGTACTATAGTACGCGGGATTATTGAAGGATGTTAATCCTTCAACAATCTTTTTACCGATTTGGTCCCACGTGTTGAGCGCCATGTATTAAGGTGGGGTTTCGTTTTTTAGGAGTTTTACCTCCCCTAAAACCCCGCCGTTAACCAGTATCTAAACTACTAATTTTTTTTATAAGAATATACTCATGTTTTTGCTTTTGTATTTTACTTTTTGATTTATTAAATTTTTAATATATATATATTTATGAAGTTAAAACTCAAATAATTTAATTAGTCGTACAACCAAAATCCACTTAAATTGGTATTCCTTTAATTATTATATGCTAAGAATAACTTGATTATACTACTTCTACATTAATACATAAAAAAAAAACTTTATAAGCATTATTATACACTCGAAACAACAGGAAATTTTTCACGTTATTCCAAATTCAAAAATATATATATAAACATATATACACATATATACACATATATGTATATATATATATATATATACGCATACACACACATAATTCACTTGCTATTATCAAACCATCAATCAAAATATGTCATAATTCATAAAAAATTTTCTTAATTAAGCGTAAAAGGAAAATGGCATTCATTAAATGTTCCATCAATTTTACTAGGCAAATACAAAGTTAACGTGACTTCAGATTTATCAGTTAATTGTCATCAATATGTCAAAAGGAAATTTAAAATGTTTTTACAATTACTTAGAGTTAAAGGGAGTAATCTTTGCTTGAAGAAAATGTGACAGTGTGTTTGAATTTTATAGGAGGGTTATTCAAAATGAAACTGCGAACCAATAATATTCTTAATGCAACTAACAACAGTTTATTAAATTCTACATTAGACACAAGTTCAAGGAAACATTAAAACAACAAAAGTCAAATGCCAAAAGTCAGACCTTAGAATTAACTGTATATATATGAACAATTATTATTAAAATTTTTTACAAAAAAAAAAATTAAAGGCGAAGACAGTTGTTAAATCAAAAAAAGATTACTCATTAATTTTTGTTTATAATAACACATTTGAAACTTATCTTTTGGTGGAAGGAAAACATTGCTGGCCGGCTTGGCTGCATTGCCGGCTTCTCTGGGTGCCGCCAGCTCGCCCTGCGTTGCATGCAGAGTTCTATCCATCCCTTTTCACTCTCACGCTATTACACGGGCAAAGATAGAAAAAGAAAGGAAAAACAAACACCGACGACAGAAATCCGCTTTTTATACACACGCAAATCATCTTTTAGTTTCCGCCTTCTAAAATGTAATAATTCAATAAAAAAAAATAAATTGGCTGCACAAGAAAAAAAAACTAATCTCCCGACGGGGGAGATAGTCTCTCCAGCCCCGCGGCTGCAACACATTAAAAAACCGCCTCTGGCCTTCTCGCGCGCGTCACTGTCCAGAAGAAGAAAATCTTTCTTCACAATAGGCTTCCAAGCCAGCTTCAAACGTCTTAGTTGTTGTGGGGGAGAGCGCGAAGACAGAGAAAGGTAGCCCTTTCTCCCTGTCGCTCTCACCCGTCTTATACATGGGAACCGACGCTCAGTCCCCACTTCAACTCAACGAAGTCGAGAAAGCGTGGAGACGAAGCAACGGCTCCCGTCAACGTTCAAGCTTGGCTTCGTGGAAATTAGATAAAAGTGTGAAAAGAAATTGGCCTTGATGCTTTTAAAGCCCATTTCTCTTCACTGTAGTAATAAATTGATTAATTTTAATAAAATTTTTGAAATTAATTAAATCTAATGAAAAAAAATGTAGGGATAAAAATTCGTCACTTAACAAATATTTTTAAATAAATTATTTCATATAGAAAATAATTTAAAATATTAATAAATAAATAATAGTGATATTTACAATACTATAGTTCAATTTTTTCTTTATAAACATATTTCAATATACAATATATTATAACATAAATAATAATAACTCAGTTTTATTTATTTATTGTAATTTATTGTGAATTTTATAAACTAAATTATAAATAAATTAAACTATACTATTATAAAATAAACATCACTATTATTTATTTATCAATATTTGTAATTACTACCTATAAAGAATAATTTATTTTTAAAAAATTTTCATTGAAAAAAACAAGCGTACTTGTGAAAAATTAAATTTTAAAATTATTTAAAAAATACAAAATCTAAAAAAAAATAAATATAAAAAGGAATAAAAAATATTAAAACAATAAAAAAAAAATTAAAAAAAACAGTGATCCTAGCCGAGAGTTGAACTCGCGTACTCAAAAGGAAAAGCGTGAACGTTACGCACTAGACCAACGCTACTCCGAAATATCTCTGGCGTAAAATTGTACATGCTCATCTGCCTCCCAGCGGTTTAAAATAATTAAATTTTAAGTTAAAAATTAATTATTTAAAGTTAAAAAGTTTAACAGGTTATATTTATAACGTATCTCCCTTCATAAAAAAAGAAAAGAAATAAAAGATTCACGCTACGAAAATACGTTAAAGAAATTTGCAACATAATTTTGGGTATAGACCAGCCGTGTTTGCTCGCGTCGCCACCCAAAAGAGGAGGCGACTCAAGCAAACAAAGGATATGAGAGTGGGGAGTCATCGAAGTATACCACGCGAGTCATCAGTGAATGCCGTTCATGCTTTAGTTACTCTCCATACCATCTTTTTTAGTATAAGGTAATCCAATACTAATAGAGCTTCTCACGGCCTGTCATATTTATATCAATGTTTTATATGCTCGCATAGATGGCAGCTCGCATGCTCTATTAGCATGAATTTTCTCTCAGTGTATGTTACATGGTAAACACTGCTAGTCTCACCAGTAATATAGGCTGTATACTCGTTGCCAGAGCGACTCCAGTAGTGACGACCAGAGTGCCTAGTAATGAATGCTAATTTTTTTTTTCAGTGAATATAATTAGCTACTCTAAAAAGATACAGCAAGAATTAGAATCAATCATTTTCTAAAACTTAAATTTATATGAAAAATTTACATAAAAAATTCAAATTAAAAATCCATGTATAAAATTTATATGAAAAATACAAATAAAAAATTTATATGAAAAATTCATATGAAATATTCGAATGAATAATAATCATGGTGATCATCTCATTATTTTTATATGGGAAAAGTATGGAAAAACTTCAAAATCCAACCTGCAATGTTTTATATGAATTCTTTAATGTATAAAAATGAAACGAAAATGCATATTAAATATATGAATAAACCTACAAAAAAATCTCAGGTGAGAAATTAGGTGATTTCTCATGCCAAAATCTCATGTGACAATTTTATTCGTTTTTTAGGTATTGCAAATCATTTTTAATCGATTGAGGACTATTTTTTTAAATTTTGGATTTTGAAAATTTTGAAAAATAGTCAATTGATTAAAAATGATTTGCAATACCTAAAAAACGAATAAAATTGTCACATGAGATTTGGGTATGAGAAATCATCTGATTTCTCACCTGAGATTTTTTTGTAGGGTAATTCATATGAATAATTTATATTGAAAATTCATATAAAAATTCATATGAATTTTTTCAATAGGGTACTTTAAAACATGTATGAATGTATATCCTGACAAATTTGTTTGAAATAATGGTTGATACTTTGTAATAGCTTTTTTTTTATTACAAGTTATAAATAGTGTGATTTAGGACGAGTGAGCATTCTATTCATAACAGTACAAATGAATAATATAAACGTGAATAACAGGTAAATGATCATATTTTTTTATAGACTTAGCGGATGATAGACACTGACTTGAATTTTATTTTTCAAGTCTTGTTGAAATTAAAGTACCTATTGATCTATATTCTTAAGTTAAGTTTTAAAAAATGATTGATTCTAATTCTCGCTGTATCTTTTTAGAGTAGCTAATTATATTCACATTGGTGAATAATATTCTCATCTTATGAGAATTGATTTTTATTTTAATTTGAATTCATCCAATGATGTGACAGCAATAATTGAATCTAATCATGTATAAAAACTTAGGAGCCATTTGAACAAATAATTAAAATCAGCATGTCACAGACATCGGTATATATTAATATAAAATTAATTCATTCTGATTGTCAGTGATATACGATTAAAATCATGTCAGTTTTGGATGTATTGATATACCATATTTTTTAAGGTTGTACAAGTCGAAATCCCCATAAAATATATTTATCACTTCTACCCCTAGTGGAAATTGAATCTGTGAATAACTGGGAATAACTGGAAATGACTGGAAATAACTGGGAATAACTGGAAATAACTGGGAATAACTGGGAATAACTGTTATAAACTGTTCAGTTTGAGATAGGAATAACAGTTATTCTCAGTTTTTCCCAGTTATTTCCAGTTATTCTCAATTATTCCCAGTTATTTACAGTTTAGCTTAAAAATATTTTGAAAAAACAGAGGTATGAAATAACTGGGAATAACTGTTATTCGTACCTCTGATTTTTAAAATATTTCTCAATTTAACTGGAAGTAACTGGGAATAACTGGGAATAACTAGGAATAACTTTTATTCGTACCTTTGATTTTAAAAATTATTTTTAAACTAAACTGTAAATAACTGGGAATAATTGTTATTCCTATCTCAAACTGAACAGTTTATAACAGTTATTCCCAGTTATTCACAGTTATTCCCAGTTATTCACAGATTCGATTTCCACTAAGGACGTTCATCCATAACAATCTTCAAAATTATTTTCACTTTAATTACAATAAATGTATACTAAAAATATGGAAATGCACTCTCTTAAACAATTATAAGATTTTTTTAACTTATCATTGATACGATGATTTCATAATCAGACATATAAAGTCAATTTATTTATTTTCAACTTTTATCCCACTTCACAGTAACACAGATTTGATAACTCTGAAATAGAAGAATTCAAAATGACGTTCAATAAAGTCGAAGAGCAACTATATATTGAACGGAGGTTAATGAAAAAAAGACTTACGCTCCAAATAAAAACCAATAAACAACTTCTATAAATAAAAATTTAAAAAATATTAATATTTTATTATATGGAGTAAAATTTTATGAGAAAATACTATTTCACAAATAAACCATAGAATATACTTTATTTTGTATAAAAATGAATATTTTTATAGTCACAATTAGTAAAAAAATATATATAAGAAAATTTACGTAGTGTATGGTCAATATCCCAATCGCTACTCGCGACCCAACTATTAGTCGTTTTTTATTATTAAAGTTTCGAAAAATAATATATTTATTGTAACGAAAAGAAAAAAATTATTTTAATTTATTTAAATAACCCCGCGTATATTTCACTACATTTCTGGGCACCAAAATGTAGCAGAAATTAAAAATAAAATATTAACGGTGAAACTTCGATTTTACTCGCAATGGCCTGTCTCATCTAAGCGCGAATGTTAAAGACGTGTGCATAATTCTTTACGTTTTATTAAATAAAAGTATAATTTTTGTGGAACTTTTTGCATAATTAATTTTAAAAGCAATAAATATCAGTAAATTAATGTAGTATTATAAAATTTTTGTACGTCTTTACAAAAAGAAAGGGTGAGCAGTGGTCACATCATAAAAAAGCAACATGTTGCTAATAACAACCAAACTAAATTTAATCTTTTAAATGCTTGTGTGAACACATTTACCTTTTCATTATATTTAATTGTCATTTTGATTCATAGAATACTTATTTTTGTTGTAACTGTATAATATTTCGTTTCAAATTTTTAAGATGTTTTCATTGCAACATAACCAAAAAAAGGTTATGTTCACGTGCTTTCTCATGTCAAGTAAAAATAACATTAGTAGTAGTTAAGACAAATGGTGAGTTAGTTGTCAGGACATACATTTTTTGATGAGCAGTAGCTGGGTATTTTATATAACAATAGATTATTAATAATTAATTAATAATTATTCCAAAACGTTTTAATATTGAGAATATTTGATAACTTAGATCTTATTTTATGATATGAATTTATTTTTATGAAAATTGCACGAATTGAAAAGTATTTTTTTATTATTTCATTTCATGCGTAACCTTCAATTGGTAGTAGTTCGGACATCGATCATATATAGAATTTTTACTATCAATGTTTACTGTATAAATAGTAACTTTTATACAAAATAATGTATGTCCCACGGTTATTATGTGGAAAAGTAATTTTTACGATACTATTTTTCTCCGTGTATTATCTATGTCCTTTGACGGTATATTCAGGTGGAATCTCAGTCTCAGACATTGCTAACCGCTTAAGCAGAAGTTGCTCTGCTCAAGCGTGTAACTTTCTTATTTTATTTATAATAGAATCATACAAATACATAAAAATCAAATATAAAGATATAAAACGCAATCACAATCTTACGCAAAATACGGCCGTTTTACTTATCTTTTCTCATCGATGAGTATCGCACAGTGGCTCGTCACCCACCGTCCTCTTCTTTGTCTCGATAAAATTTCCAGCTTCTGGAGCCTCGGTCACTAGGTATCTTCAGGTGAACGTCTGTACGCTGCGACGGACGGTGAGCAAAAGAGCGAGATTTTCGCGTGCTCGCTTTAAAATTTATGAAATGACGCCCACTTTTCTTCCCTGAGGTGCGTGTAATTAAATACACATGAAACAGAGCGCAAACTCTTAAATTCGTTTACATGGTTACATCATCCTCCTTCTATGTGATATGACAAATTCATGTTACATAAACCCATAAGTTTACAAACTCACAACGTCGGCATACCCTTCGAATCATCGGCAAAATCTGATACACAAACAAGATTCATTTTCTGGCTCTATAATCTATCTGATACCTTCAAGCAGGTTTTAAGCAAAATAAAGATCGTTTATGGAAACGACATCACCAAAATTCAGAAATCCTCCCATTTCAATTTTTATTAAATGTCAGTATGATTTATTTTTGTTTTATCTTTCACTTTAGTGCTTAAAGCATTTACCTTAACAGGTTTCAATTTTCTTTTATTTTTTACAACTTTAAATTGGTTCCCATTTAATAGAGACTACAATTTTGAGTTGGCTCTCATTTGATAGAGAATAATATTAATAACTTTTTTTTTGTATTAGTTTTTACCTTAAATAGCATTTGTAAATATTATTATTAATTTATTTCAAAATTACATTGAGGACTATCATCCCCCTTTTATGGCATATGAGGTAAGAACTTCCATGACATAAACTGATATTAACGTCATACTTTGGTAAAAATGATCAATTTTGTTCACTGACTATCCCCCTGTATAAAATATGGTGATACCGTATTCCTTTATAACATTCTTTCTAAAAAAAAAAAAAAAATTATATTGTAGTTAGTGTGCATCAAATTCTGCGTTTGATTTATCTACTACATTAAAGCGCCAATATATAGTACGCTTTATTTCCATTGGAAATCTCTCTACTTATATCAACATTTTCTGTACAGTTATATTACATTTTTCTCTACCGTATTAGAGTAGCGTCTTACGTACTACCTTTAATTTTCGCATTCTTAGTTTTATGTACATATAAGCATATTATAACTATATATATATATATATATATTTTTTTTTTCTATTATTATTATTTACATAATATACATTCGCATAAGTGTTATTTATCCCTCTACTTATATTCTTTCTTTCTTTCTTTTATTTTTTTTTAATTTGTATTGTTCCTGGTATCATGGTATTTTCTCAAATTTTTCTGGTTATATATACCTTTTTCGACTGTTTCATCATCTTTTTCAACTAAAACAAATGAATTACCATTTTCTAAAACTTTCGAAATTTCGTACGGACCCTCATACAAGTGGTAAAATTTTTTGGTTGTCCTGTCTAATGCGTTTAACAAGTGACGAACCCTCAATAAAACTAAGTCACCGATTTTTAATTTAATGTTTGATATTTTACGTTGTTGTTTGGCACGTTTTTGGAAATTTTTCATTATATTTTCTTTAGCTTTCATTATTATGTATTCTTTTTCTGGATATTGTGACGACGGGAATTTAATTATTTTTTGGATATCATCTTGGATCGGAACTCCAAAATGAACCTCTTTTGGCGCAAATCCGGTACTGTAATGTTTCGAAATATTTAAAAGATTTTCTATCCGGGGTACATACTCACTCCATGAAGTATGTTTTTTTCGCGTAAAACGTTCGAAAGAATCGTCCTAATTCACGCATTACACGTTCGGTTGGGTTCGATTCGAGATGACGTATACTACTATGGTCAATTTTAATATTATTTATTTCTAATACAAGCTTCCATTGATCGGCTGTAAATTGTGTTCCATTGTCTGCTAGTATACGCTGTGGTTTACCGCCTTCGGGTATATAACAATCCAAAATTTTCCTTAAACACGTGCGAGTTGTTGCTTTTTTCAGAGGGTATAATTTAAAATATTTAGAAAATGCATCTAAAACGACAAACAAATATTCAACACCACCACGACCTCGTGGAAGGGGTCCATAAAAGTCCACTGTTACCAATTTGTTTGGTTTTTCCGTCTTAACCATTTTATATTCTCCCTCCATCGATGCGTTAGAATATTTTGTTCTCTGACACATGTCACATGTTTTAATATGTTTTTTTACATCGCGTGTTAATCTTCTCCACGTGTAAAAACGTTTTAAATACTCGCTTGTTTTATATACGCCTAAATGACCTAATTTTCAGTGCATTGCATCAATCAATTTTGCGCGTATGTCTTCGGGTATAACAATTCTCCAAATATTATGATTTTTATTTCGCTGAAACATCTTCAAAATATCTTCATAAATCTGAAATTAATCATTATTACTATTGTTTAAACTTGATATGATCGCTGCAACCTTTTCATCTTCTTTTTGTAATCTTGCAATATTTTTTAGATCATTAAAAGCTAAATTATCATTCTTCACGTACAAGAGCAGTGAGACATACATTTTCTACAGGAGGTACTTCTATATTGGTTATCATATTTAAAAAAGATATAAGATTTTCGTTGGGTTCCGTGACAAACTTTCCCTCAGGATTCCGCGATATGAAGTCTGCAACTATATTATCTGTTCCTCTACAGTATGTGACTGAGAATGAGTTTTGCTGAAGAAGCAAACTCCATTGCTTCAAACGTGCATTTTGAAATGTGGTTGATGATAAGAACGTTAAGGCCCTATGATCAGTCACTATTTCAAAATTAACACCTATGATATATGCTCGGAATTTGATTACAGCGTAAATTATGGCTAATAGCTCCTTCTCTGTGGTCGTCCAACGCATTTCTTGAGGTGACAGGCATCGACTTACGACTGCAATTATGCTATGAGTATCTTTTTCATCTACCTAATATAGTGTTGCTCCTATTCCTCTATCACTCGCATCAGTTTGTATCTTTAATTTTGATCCTTTTACAATATAGCCTATTGTAACTGATTTTAAAAAATTCTGTTTTAGTTCTTTGGAAGCTATTGAGTGAGTGGGCGACCAATGCCAAATAGCGTCCTTTTTTAATAAGTCTCTAAATAGATCCAAAAACTTAACGTGTGAAAGACTGAACTGCCAATAATAATTACATACGCCGAGGAGGCTCTGTAGTTGCTTTTTATTGGATGGTTCTTCAAAATTTTCGATCACCGATAGTCTATCTGGATCTGGCTTAGCTCCGTCAGCTTCCAATACGAAACCCAAAAACATTATCGATCGCTCGAAAAACTGATATTTCTGTAACTTTACAGTAAAATTGTTTTTTGCTAATCTTCCGAACAACCATCTTAGATCACTAATGTGCTCGTCAAAGGTTTTGCTTGCTACGAGTAAATCATCTACGTAAATAGATATATTTTTATTGTCATCACCACCACCAAACTTATTGCACGCATGAACGCGCTGCCTGCATCCTTCAACCCGAATGGAACGCGGCAAAAATAATATAATTTAGAGTTGTAAAGAAAAGCCATATAAGGGCGTGAGTTTTTGTGCAAATTTATTTGCCAATAGCCGCATGTGAGATCTAGTTTTAAAAAATATTTAACACCATGGTGTTTCTGAATCAATTCACTAATGAGAGGAAGTGCTTCTTTATCATCCTCAATAACTTCGTTTAAATACCTTGCGTCCAAACAAGCCCTGACTGTACCGTCTTTCTTTCTAACTACACACAACAGATGCGCTCATACTACGTTCTATTATAGCGAGATCTAACGTTTCACGAATCGCTTCATCTGTTGCGTCTCTCAAAGACAACGGAACCGGGTAACTTTTCCTTACAACGGGTTTGTCCTTTTTTAGTCGTATGTAATGATCGTAACCTGTAGCGCATCCAGGATTATCTGAAAATATTGTTCAGAAATCATTCATTAAATTGTCTAAAACCTGCCTTTGCGAGGGATCAAGTGCATTTCCCCTATCTTATTCGTTTGCATATCCATTTATTATCATGTTTTCATCACGTTTTACGTCACTCACATAATTAAAATAATTGTCTATTGTAAATAATTTGTTTTTATCACGAATATGGTTATTTTTTATTATTTTATCATCTTTATCTATTTTTTCACTTATAATATTTTTATAATCATTAGTATTAATCACGTGAACAGCAATGACTCACCCGAAATCGGTTTGTCTAGAACTTCCAAATATCCGATTTTATAATTCAGCACTACGTTATTTTTTATTAACCAATCATGACCAAAGATTATATCTGTTGACAAGTAAGGTATTACTAATAACGGAAATGAAAATTTATCGTCATCTAAAACAATATAAATGAAAATTTGTCTTTTAACATTCGTTGCTCTTTTCCCGATAGCTGTAGCTACATACACTTTACTCGCCGGTAATTCATTAAGCTGTTTAACCGGTTCAAGTCGTTTACAAAATTCCTCCGAAACACACGTTATTTGTGATCCGGAATTTATAGGTGCCCATGTTTCAAGCCCGTATACAGTTATTCGCATATGTACGCATTTAGAATCATCTGTTGGTGATTATTTGCTGACTCTTTTTCGGTGCCATCGATATTGCCCGAAAGTTCGTTTGCGAAATCATATAAGGCGCGACACGTTCGCGGGCCTGTAAGCGACGTGTCGTGTATTAGTTTAAATGAGACGCGTTTGAGAGCTGACTTATATTGTTTTGATTTGGAGGTCTAATATTCTGTGTTGAATTTTGCGCACGGCCTTGAAACGCTGGCGGTGGATAACGAGTGTCGGGAATGTTTACTCTGTTATCTTGTTGAGTATATGTGTTATAAGTACGCGGCGTGTCTCTCGTATATCCATTATAATGCCTATTGTTTATATTATATCGATGCCCACCGCGAAATGATCTCGAATGATTATTATTAAATGTTCGATTTTCTCAGAAATTTCTACCTCGGATTTGTCTGACGTACGCCGTTTGATTTTTAATACTTGGTTTATTTGTTCGCTTACCGTATCCAAAATAGCTAGAGTCTGCGCAACAGCGTTTATGTTCTCAAAATTGACCAAAGCAAGTGACCGCATTACGTGCGTCGGAAACTGAGTTACTATCGTGTAATTAACTTCATATTCAGATAATTTGGGTATAAAATATTCAGTTTCTTTTCGTTGGCGATAAAAATAAGCTTGATAATGTCCGTCATGAGGCCTATATACTTTACTTAGCCAAATTTTTTTTAAATCAGTTCTAATTGGTGCCGAATAAAACTCCGTTAAAAACGCGTCTGTAAAAGCTTGATATGACTCGAATTCTCCACGCATTTCCGACCATGTTTTTGCCTTCCCTTCTAGACATTGATGGACTAATAATTTTTTATTCTCGTCACTTATCTTTTTCATCAGATAAAACTTATTGTATTCATTTAGGAATTCTACTGGGTTTTTGTTAATTTCATTACTAAATTTCGGAAGTTTTATCTCTATTTGTAAATTACTTAAATTGTTTACCACAATACCAAGATCAACCGGGGCGAGAGGAGCCAAAACTGCCTGTTGTTGCAAAGCAGCTTGTTGATCGCGTTGTTGTAGAATTTCTTGTTGCTGCTGTTGTATCGCGCGCTGTTGATTATTCAACTCAATTCTTCGTCTTTCTAGCTCCTCATTCACCTGTCTGAGACGCTCTCGCTCGTTGGCAACTTCTTGTCGTTGTCGCATCGCTTCATTTTGTTGGTTATCTTGCCCGTCACCTTGGTTCATGTTGCCGATGTTATTTATCCTTAAAATTCGATTATTATAAGTAGAATGCAATAGTTTCGCTTTCCTACCTGAACGCGTAATAAATACTTTCTTATTGTCCATTCATTTTATTTACTTAAATATTGACGATTAAAATTCACTGTTATATCAATTGCGAACAATAATTTCTTTTATTATATTTTTCAGAATTTTAATTAAATAATTTTTCTAGATTTTAGTTTATTTTCAGAATTCTATTGTATTAAATTATATTAGATTTTAAACCTTTCGTAATTTATACACGCGGCATACTCTTACGTAACACCATAAATTTACTCGATATAATCGACTTTAGAGTTTTTTTTTTGTTTCGTACGACTGTGCTGTGACAACATTTATTTATTGCCACATAACAATCGTGCCGCTATGTTGGGCGCCAATGTAAATTTCTTATTTTATTTATAATAGAATCATAAAAATACATAAAAATCAAATATAAAGATATAAAGGCTGATTCCATTTCAAATCGAACAGTCAGTATACACTCAAGTCACCAATTACTGCGCTAATAGAGTATGTTATTCTACCCTAAAAATAAGGGTATACGTATTTTTTCATTTTGCTGAAATATCAAAATTGCATCAGATATGCACTTTTGAAAATTGCATACAAAAACTAAATGTTAAAACTGAAAATGTTGAGAAAAACTCTAGAGGACTATCGTTTTACCAATTTTCAATGAATTTTGGTAAACCTTATTTTGTTTTATTATGTTTTAAGCCCTCTTTAATTCAGTGCAAGAAATTTCAAAAAAGACTA
The DNA here is from genome assembly GCA_017163975.1 of Anastatus disparis. Lineage (NCBI taxonomy): Eukaryota > Metazoa > Arthropoda > Insecta > Hymenoptera > Eupelmidae > Anastatus > Anastatus disparis. The sequence goes on along the minus strand of JAFFSR010000301.1, from coordinate 5,755,434 downwards.
AATAATATTAAAAATAAAAAAAAAACTTTTTAATGTACTACGTTTTTATAATGAACCAAAAAGTATAAAATAATGTGTAATAAAATGAAAAATGAATAATGATTTGAAATAAAAAAAACGTGGGGCGCATGTTTATTATTATGTATTGTATGCGCCCCATGTTTATTATTATGTATTGTATGCGCCCCACGTTTTTTTTATTTCAAATCATTATTCATTTTTCATTTTATTACACATTATTTTATACTTTTTGGTTCATTATAAAAACGTAGTACATTAAAAAGTTTTTTTTTTATTTTTAATATTATTTTATACTTTTTAGTTCAATTAAAAAACGTGGTAGATTGAAAATTTTTTTTTTATTTAAATATTATCTTATACATTTTGGTATTATTATTATTATTATTATTAATATTATTTATCGTGTTGTCCAACAGTACATATTATATAGCATATATATTGTTGTCAAGGGACTAAAACGTGTTTCATCTATTTTTTTTAGAGAACACGTAATCGCATGGTGAGTTTCCCGCCATTTTGACGATAATGACGCCATTAGAAATTCAACCAAGATTTATTGTTTTATGCATTGTTAGACCATAAAATGAATAAAATACAGTCTCCAATTCTATATGTATAATAGAAAATGCTGTAATTTATGTCTAATTGCAATATATGACAAGTTAAAGAATTTTAAAAATTTTCGAAAATGGTTAGACACTAACGTTAAAAGTATATCTATATATAAAATCTTCAAATCTTCAATTTTGCCAATATCTCCGTTTATAATTAAATATATTAAAATATTTTTCGGTGGGAATATATATTTTTAATTATATTATCCAACAATGCGTGCAAAAATATAATATTGAATATATTAATATATTAATATATCAAAAAAGGATTTTTAAAATTTTCGAAGATGTTTAGACACTAATGTTAAAAGTGTATCTATATATAAAATCTTCAAATCTTTAATTTTGCCAACATCTCCGTATATGATCGAATATATTAATATATTGTTCGGTAAATATATATATTTTTTTTATAATATTGCATTGTCATCCAGTTCTGAGCTATATTTAAAATTTCAAGTCTCTAGCTCATCGGGAAGTTAGTTTACAATCGGTTGCAAAATTTGTACCGAACAGACAGACAGACAGACAGACAGACAGACACCAAAGCGAATTAATAAAAACGTAGTAAAAATGACTAAGATATGTGCATTTTACCAAAAAATGCACTTTTTATGCACATGCATTTTTCTCGAAAAACCCATTTTTTTTTTTGCTGAAATTTTTTGTGCTCATAGAGGACCAAATTACCTATCTAATGGTACTTGGTTGATCCCGTACTTATTTGTTTAAAGCGAGAAAAAAAATTCACAAATTTTATTGGTGAAAAATTTTTGTATATACGTTCGGAAATATTAAGCAATGTAGATTTAAACACTATCCTTCTTTTAGCATTACCCAGGAACAACGACGTGAACGTAGAAGGTTTCTGTTCCCTCCGGGGTGCTTTTTTAAAGTGAGTTCCCCTTGCCTCTCACTGTTGGGATGCGTCAAAAATATAATTATAAATAATTACTTTTTTTTATTTTTGCACTTATTATTTTTAGTTCTAAGTGTAGCCTTACGACGTTTGACTTTTTTTTCTTGTCTTTCACTTTAGTCAGTGCATGTATAACTTAAATTAAATCTAATTCAGAATTATTATCGCCTCTAAAACGAATTAAACTTGTAAGAAACAGTTCAAAATTTTCGCAATGTACACAAAGACAAGTTTCCTTCACAAGGCTTGTTAAGACGAAACTTGGTCTTAGACTATAGAATTTCGATTTTCCTAAATGTAAGTTGGATTTTCTTGTCTTAATTGACTATATGTTTCTTTTAAGCTTCGAGTAAGAAACCGTTTAACTTTTTTAGTTTTTGTATTATTAACTTTAACAGTAACAACATCAGATTTATTTGGACTTTGTCTACTACAATTAAAATCATCATTTAAAAAATATTCCATAGCGATATTTTTTGTATTTTCATTAATAGGATGACCAGTATATGAATCTGGCTCCGAATAAACTCCTTTATTTTTCACGAGATTTCTTGATTTATTTATCATATACTCGCTTATATTCGGGAATAGTGAGCAAATTTTTATTTTGCTTAATTTTGAAGGTAGTAGAGTTAGAAGTTTTATTTTCTCCGAAACAGAAGAACATTTTTCTAAAGCCGATTTAAAATTTTCTACAAATTTGTTCCAATAGTTTTCAGTCGAACTTTTGTCCGATTCTATTGATTCAACTGAAATACCATACGCATCTTCTAATTTACTTCCGACAGTAGCAGAAAAAGCTGAAATTAAAGATTTTTTCTTTTTAGATACGTAATTTTCTGTTAAATTTTTAGGTATTGCAGTTTTTCTTTTTAGCGGCGAGACGCATTGAGGTAAAATTGTATTAATACTCTCGTTTAATTCCTGCATTCGTTCGGGTGTCTTGGGGATAAAATCATCATGTTTTCCGCTAAAAAGTTCAGTGATTTCATTTTCAGATGTAGATTCAAGATCACTTAAAATCATTTTTGATATGCGTTCATGGCAATTTTTGCATACATTAGTAGAGGGCAGTATCTTTAAATCTAGATAAAGCTGTGCCAAATTAATGGCCAAATCTTCCAACGGTCTAAAACGTAAATTTCTGCTTTTATAAACTACCTTCTTATGCATTTGAAAAAAATCGGACATCGAATTCTTGTAGAAGAGTGAATTTCGGACATCGTAATTGCAGAGTTTTGTTTACTTTTTCACAAGTCCGAAAAGTACCTTTCAAAGCAGACGTAAGAATAACTAGCTTGTATATAACAATTCTAATATGCTGTTTTGGTTACGCGAGGTATTTGTCCGCGAATGAGCCTCCTATTGTCTGTACATCGAAACATACATAATATAGATATACACGAATAGAATTATTATTTTCTATTTTTTAATATTTATTTTTATATTACGAATTTATATATATATATATATATATATATATATATATATATATATATATATATACACTATTGATGATATATACATACATACAAAGGTAAACAAATAATGAGCGAAGCATGCGACAGCGTTGGAATGAACATTGCTTAAGACTTTCGAACGTATATACAAAAATTTTTCCAATAAAATTTGTGAATTTTTTTCTCGCTTCAAACAAATAAGTACAGGATTAACCAAGTACCATTAGATAGGTTATTTGGTCCTCTATGAGCACAAAAAATTTCAGCAAAAAAAAAAATGGGTTTTTCGAGAAAAATGCATGTGCATAAAAAGTGCATTTTTTCGTAAAATGCACATATCTTAGTCATTTTTTAGTCTTTTTTGAAATTTCTTGCACTGAATTAAAGAGGGCTTAAAACATAATAAAACAAAATAAGGTTTATCAAAATTCATTGAAAATTGGTAAAACGATGGCCCTCTAGAGTTATTCTTAACATTTTCAGTTTTAACATTTAGTTTTTGTATGCAATTTTCAAAAGTGCATATCTGATGCAATTTTGATATTTCAGCAAAATAAAAAAATACGTATACCCTTATTTTTAGGGTAGAATAACATACTCTATTAGCGCAGTAATTGGTGACTAGAGTGTATACTGACTGTTCGATTTGAAATGGAATCAGCCTAAAACGCAATTACAATCTTACGCAAAATACGGCCGTTTTACTTATCTTTTCTCATCGATGAGTATCGCACAGGGGCTCGTCACCCACCGTCCTCTTCTTTGTCTCGATAAAATTTTCAGCTTCTGGAGCCTCAGTCATTAGGTATCTTCAGGTGAACGTCTGTACGCTGCGACGGACGGTGAGCAAGAGAGCGAGTTTTTCGCGTGCTCGCTTTAAGATTAATGAAATGACGCCCTCTTTTCTTCCCTGAGGTGCGTGTAATTAAACGCGCATGAAACAGAGCGCGAACTCTTAAATTCCTTTACATGGTTACAAGTGACAAATATTGTTCTCGACTTATATTTCACCCGAATACGGACAAAGTATATATATAAATATCTATATTGTGGTTTACTATGCATTTTGCTTCATTTTTCCTACAGAAGCGACTAATCCTTTATTGTGTTTCACTAGGAAACAAGTATGTTGAGTATTCGCTTATCAAATTAAAAAATTCTTTCATTAACTTGACCATATGTTATATTTCGTGAAATGCCATGCGTGTTTAATTTGAAATGTTCAACACTATAATAAAAAATCTTTTTTTTATTTATTTATCAACCAGTTAATTACAAAGTAATCCTACATAGGCAAAGTATGCCTGATCGTAGGTCTGGTATCAATTACAGAAAATACTTATATAACTAACTTACAAACTAATACAAGTAATAATAAAAATATAAGTAGTGTACCCTTGCTATTTGTGTTTTAATATTTTTATCACATCGCTCAGTCCAACTAAAATATTAGTAGGATGAACGTAATTCATATATATTATATCTCTCTAACCCCCAAGTACATCTTTATATATATTAGACTTAATCCATTTCTTTAACTTTTTCTTAATTGATTTTTTATTACTCTCAATTGTTTTGAGATCATTCGGTAGTAAATTATAAAGTCTTATAGCTACAGTATAACTATTTTTCTCACTAATCTTTTTAATCATTTTTGGCATTTGCAAACATTTTTTCCTAGTACTGCTATTTTGTACCTTATGTTTATCCATCAATTCATGGTAATGAAACATTAATGACTCTAAAGAGAATAGTTGCTCTAAATTTAGGGGATAGTTTTCTATTTCAAAAGTGTTTTTATAGATTATTTTTAGTATTCTGTTTTGTAAACTTTGCAATGATCTTATATTACTTTTGTAAATGCCTCCCCAAGCAATTATTCCATAACTAATTATGCTATTAAATAATGCATAATATATTATAAGTAATGTTTTTGTATGCATAATATAAGCTAATTTGGAAAATATAAATGTAAGATATTTGGTTTTCTTTATTAAGTTCTCTACGTTCATATCCCATCTCATATTCGAATCAAAAATAATTCCCAAGTATTTAAAATTTTCAACACCTTTTATTTTCTTATTATTAATTTCAACTTCTAAAGTTTTTGGAATACTATTCTTGTAATTACCAAAAGGCATAAATACTGTTTTTTCAACATTTAGAGTTAATTTGTTCCAAGCCAACCATACATTAACATATGCAAGATATTCATTCATTTTATCTTGTGTGGCTTGCCACGTTTTTTCTTCCGATATTATTGCCGTATCATCTGCATAAGATAATATGGAACCTTTTGGTAAATTATCCAACATATCATTAATGTATAGTATAAAAATGAGAGATTCTAATATTGTTCCCTGAGGAACACCTGTACTAATTTTACAATATTCACTTTTGGAATCCTGTATTTTTACTGATTGTTTTCTATTCGTTAAATAATTTTTGAGTAGTTGGTTAGCATTCCCTCTGATACCATAATTATACAATTTATCAAGAAGTATTTCATGATTAACCGTATCAAATGCTTTGGCTAAATCTAAAAATGTGACAATTATAGGTTCACTTTTATCTAATTTATTGTATATTATATTCAATATATATTTCAAAGCGTCTTTGGTTCCCTTACCCTTAACAAAACCAAATTGATGTAAATTAATCAGTTTATTTTTCTGCACAAAATTATATATTCTATTATAGATTATTCTTTCGAAAATCTTAGCCACATTCGAAATCAGTGATATCGGTCTGTAATTTGACACAATATGTTTATTGCTTTATAAATTGGTATTATTTCTGCTATTTTAAGAACTTCTGGCCAAACAGACTTTTCCATGCACCGATTGAAAACATGGGCCAAAACTTCCGAAATATTTTCAGATATAGCTTTTAATATTTTCATATTTATGTTATCAACTGCACCAGACTTATCCTTTAACCTATGTATTATCTTATGTACTTCAAAATAATTTGTTGGGCTTAAATAAATTGTGTTTGAGACCATTGGTGGCAGTATTATTTTTTCTTTAGGTTGTTCGATTTTTTGGCTTAGTTTTTCTCCTATTTCACTATAATATTTATTTATATAATTGGCCATTTCTTTATTGTCATTTATAATTTTGTTATTTTCATCACGCAAATATTTTATGTTATTTTTTCTTTTTTTATTACCTAATTTATCATGTACATACTTCCATATATTTTTTGTATCATTTTTATTCTTTTCAACTATTTTTCTTTCATATATTATTTTTGCTTCTTTAATTAAATTATTCAAAATTTTCGTATAATTTTTGAAATCTTGTTTTAAAATTTCGTTGTTTGGATTTTTTTTCCATTGTTTGTATAGATTATCTTTTGTATTACATGATTTTATAATTCCTTTAGTAATCCAAGATTTTCTTGGTTTATTTTTATCACTACTTTTACTACTCTTTATTGCCAAGTTCATACAATTTTGAATTTCGCTAATTATCATTTCAATAGCTAAATCAGGATTTGTCTCAGTCTTGATTAATTCCCAGTTCTTTGATTTTACAATATTTTTCAATTTATAATAGCTTATTTTACTGTAATTAACTTTATCAATTTCTTTAGAACATATATTTTCAGTCGTGACTATTAATGGAAAATGATCTGTAAAATCCAGACTTAATTTGTATGATTTAATATTTTTACCATCTGTTTTAATAAAAACATTATCTATGCAAGAACCTTCAGAATTGTTATCTTTTGGCCTTGTTACACCATTAAAGTAAGGTATGTATCCTTTTTCTAAGAAATTATTTAGGAAATCAAGACTGAGACAGTCCTGCTCCAAGATATCAATGTTAAAATCCCCAATAATATAATGATTTTTAATATTTTTCTTTGTTTTTAAGAATCTTTCTAAATTTAATATAAATTCCATTTTATGTAAGTCATGTGATCTGTATATTCCGCTTATTTCTATATTTTCGTTATCTTGCATTTTGATTTTAGTATTTATTGTACTTAGTTTACCATAATTCTCTGTACTAGTTGTCTCACACAAGTTTTCACTAATATACATAACCACACCATCTGCTTTATTTAATCTACTATTATTGTAGTATATTTTGTACCCATTTATCCCATAGTATTTATAATGTTCAAGATTCCATGTCTCTGCACATACAATTATATTCGGCTTAGTCACCAAACCCTCAACCAACATTTGTAATCTTTCAAAATTTGCGTTTAAGCTTCTTATATTTACATAAAGTATTAAGTTATTAGTATCACAAACATATCCGTTGAGAGTTTCAAGACTATCACAAATTTTTTCATTTTCTCCTATATCTATATCATTATTATGTGCCATTGCGTTTATTATTGTTTATATGCCGAGGTGAGTCGTCACTTAATAAACTGTTCCTGCTTCCCGTCAGTGCTTCTGTTATAGACGTCATCGATTGTGTAGTTGTAGATCTTCTTTGGTAGTTTCCTGCTGTACCATCATATTTTGGTAAAACAGGCTTCATTGGATAATCAGTCTGTTCTATGTATTTTTTTATTTTTGAATTGAATATTGCACACGTGTCACTATCACATGCAGAGTGATTTGTATCATGGTTAGCTTGGTATTTGTTATTGCTGTAAATGCAATTAACACATTGCAAAATATTTTTATTACAATGATTCGCCTCATGTTTCCCTGCGCATTTCGTACATGCCACCTCATTGTAGCATTTTGTTGTACTATGTCCAAATCTTCCACATTTATAGCATGGTTTAACATTAATAAGGTCATAGACCTTACATCTTTGGTGTCCCACAAAAATTTTATCATTGTCCTCTTTAATTTTCTTATAAATTTCGGCTGTTACCTCAATTATTGCAGTTTCTGTTTTAGATGTCTTATTGGTATACATATGCAAAACTTTGCAGGCGTTATTGCTGATTTGTCATTTTTGAAATTTCTTTTATTGATGTCTTCTTCAATATCAGCGTCTTTACACTTATTAAATTTTTCTATTCTAACAATTTTCATTTTCGGATTCATTAGTTGTTCTGTTTGTACTTTAAAACTATTTTGTGTTTTTTGTTTTAATAAGTTTTCTACAGTAGCTACACTTTCCTCATTCATGCAATCTATCACGACTTCGTCATCACTTTTATAGCTTATTCTTTTCGTTTGTATACTTTTTTCTTTATTTAAGTAATGTAAAACAAAATGCTTTGCAGAAACTTTTCCTTCTTTTTTAGTTTTTTTAACTGTAATTTTTGGTATGTGTTTTTGCATTGGTTTCTTGTTTGTAATCACTTCTGCATAAGATTTTTGATATTGGTATTGCAATTTCTGATATTGATGATTGTTATTGATATTGTTGCTATTCTTTTCTTTTTCGAGCAATTCTTTTAATAAGGCGTTTTTATCTTCAAGTTCATTATTAAGTTGTTTTAATAATGTATTTTCTATTTTGAAATTTTCCAATCCTAAGTTATTTTCATAAATTGTTTCATTATGATCTCCTTCTTGACCTGAAATTTCTTCTAATATTTCTTTTTTAATTATTCTCTTTGTTTTAGTTTTATTTGTGCTATTAATATTTTTGCATTTTCATTTAGTTCCACGTTATCATTTTTTGAGGTTAAGGTTATTTTGTCCACATGATCTGGACATATTACCAAGGTGTTACTGATATATTTTATATTATCTAATCTTTCAAAATCACTTTTATGGTAAACACTTTCACAAATTAGGCACACTACAGTTGTACACTTCTGTTTAGGATGACATTTAAAATATTTATCTTTAGACTTGTCGGGAGGCACTTTCGCCTCTGACGCCATCTTGGCGATTGTTTGTATCCATTATTTTAAAATAAAAAATAATTTAATAATAAATTATTACGGTGACTATTGATTAAAAATAAAATTATACGCTTAAGAGAATGTAAAATACCAACATTACAGTTTTTCGAATTTTTGATTTTTAATCCAAAAATTTAAAAAATATCTCTGTATTATAGCCTTTAATTTTTACTAATAAAAACCTTAATATGGAGATATTTTGAAAAATTTTTGAATAAAGATTAAAAATTTGGCAAACTGCAATGTCGTTAGCTATGTATAAATCATATACACTTTTACATCCCCCTCAACATAAGGCATGAAGTTGAATTTTTTCCTTTATGAAAGGATAAATATTATAGTTACTATCTACAAATAGGGATAATTTGATGTTATCATTCCACAAATGAGAAAACTACAATAGATTCACATTATTGTGCCAACATCTACTTTTTTTTAAGTATGTAAAAAACTAAATTCAATTAAAAATTTCTTTTTTAAGAGCAGGACGGATTCACTGTTCTTGCCCAATTGAGTTTTTATTATTTACTGAAGTATTCATCGATGTATCTGCAAATTGAAGGTTGAGTGCAATAGATATTATTGTTATGAATATTGATGCACAAGAAAAAAAATTCTACCGCTTTATTTTTGAGAAAAGTAAGGGATGCAAAAATATTATAAACAAACTTTCACTTCAGCTTTATATTAAATATAATGTAACAGGTTAATAATGAAATTCAATACTAATATACTAGCAACTTTTTGTTACTAGTATCTCACCTGTCATAATGTAATCAGCTGATCACTTACACCAGCCGTTCAGAACTCGTACTTCAATTGCAAAATTAAATATAATAAACAACTGTGCGATTTCTTTTGTTAATAAAAAAGCGTGCTAATTGCCAGTCATATATGAAATAAATCAAATGTATAATATGTATGATTAGGTACTTTGGCGTGGTAAATCTTTACTACACCAGACAAAATAAATAACGATAAAGCTTTATTTAAAAGAAAAATAAATGATTTTATTTATTGAAAGTAAGGAAAATAAAAAAAATGTAAAAGATATTAAATTTAACGCTCAGACCGAGCTTATAAAATTTAACTAATGGATTAATAATTAAATTAATAACGGCGCTGCAAAATGAAAATAATTATTATACGCGAACGCACACGAGGTTGCAACCAACGTACCTTATTTAATTTGGCAATCGCGCGCAATCAATACAAAGATAAGATAAGGAAAAAGCCGGCTCGCTGTCTCTCTCTTATACACTGCTATCTGTATACCGGTTGTTGTGTAGGTGGTTCCACTAAAATCAAACAAAGATTTCATGTCAAATATTGTGCGCAGCGATCTGCCTACACACACAAGTATTTGACACCACTAATGCACACACTTACGCAACACTGTCAAACCCGTGGCCTATATCAATTCTGTTAATTCAAGCGATAAAAACTTTTTATCAGAGAGAGCGCGGCAAAAAGCTATCAAGGCTTACCTTGGTGATACGAATAATGATTAAATAGAAAGAGTGAGCTATTTTCCTCTCTCTTCATATCGTTCTTACCTGCGTGCTTCTCGTTTGCATAGACCTCATGTAAGCCGACACAAAGCGCCTCACATGTGGTTATCTTAGTCCACTGTGTGCTGCCCTTGCCTGCAAAGCTGGCGCAGCATACATGACGAGTATAGTATCGATACTCGTTACATCCCCTCCCCAGATGTTGCATATTCTCAAGATGCAAATTCTGTACCTGAAATGGGGATCTAGGTATGACAAAAGAATTAAGCGCACGACTACAATAGACTAAATTTATTATACAATAAAAAATAATTTTATGTACAATATATACATTTAGTCAGGGCCCGGCGAGAGGCTTCGCAAGGGTCCTGGCTGACGCTAATTTCTTTTTGCGCGCTTGTGGGTTTCTCTTCAAGGCCGCTTACTTCTATCATGAGCTACCTCGTTCGGACACCTGGCCGGATCCCTGACTGCCGGTTCGCCACACCAGTAGCAGAACCGGTTTTGCCGGGGTTCAGATGGTCTTGAATCCCCGGTAGTCGTGTTGGTGTTGTTCCCTGTCGATCTTGACTTCGACCGTGTCCTGGACCTATCCCTTGATGTTTATAGGCATGGCCGAGAATCATGTGTCGCTCGAGATCGCAGCGGAACATCAGTTGATGCCCCAGCTCGCCTTCTCAAATCTTCGAAGCGAGCTGCCGCTTCTCGAGCTTCACGCTCCTTGGCTTCTTTTTCCCGGTGAGCACGTTTGATCTCTTGCCGGAACTTCTCAGCCCATTCGTCCTTTTAGCCTTCCACTCTGTTATGTGAGACGCCTCTTGTTTCCACAACGTCACATGTTTCTGAAATTCGAAACTGTTCCACATATTGAACGCATTATCACGTTCGCGTTCCACAGCCACTTTGGCTTTGCAAGCACGCATAAGGGCTGATCTCACTCGTTGCCACTTCGCGTCTACCGACTCCTCTGATGTTGTTGAGGTCAGTGACTCTGATAGTGGTTGTGAAGTGGCGGCGTCCTGACCCTGGCCAGGTCTTCGCAGATGGGGTATTGACTGCGGTCCCTCTTCTGCCTGGCTTTGTTCAGGCCGTAGCGATGCCGATGGTCCAGGGATCTGCTGATCATCGAGCTTGCCTGGTGTTGGTAGAGGGATCGGGTTGCTTCCCGGTGTTATTTAGAGTTTTGGGCCATCCTTTCAACCCATCCAACTTGACTCAGGGGCGTCAATATCATTGACCTCCTCAATAATCAGCTGAAGCCCATTCATGCGTTCTGACTCTGCTGCTTCTTCGAGCTCCTGCTCTCTTGCCATGAAAGTTTCCATGGCACGGAAGGCATTGGTAATAATTAACCACGTCCGCTTAGCATAGTCGGACGGGTCACCCTGCATGAACAGGTCCTCGAGTCTCAAGATATCCTTCATTGAGAACGTCACGGTCTGAGTCTGGTTCATCTGAAACAAACAAATGGGGTACGTGTCACATATGGTGCTAGCCAGTATCTCTGGGTTTTACTTCGCGTTTTTCGCGGCGAATCAACATTTTGATCGATCGTTGGCGCTTTATCAGCGGAACCTTTCGGCCGCCCGCGTTTTCGAGTCGTCGGGGTTTCCGTAGAATTAACCAAGGTTCGAGGCTCAAATCCTATATTTGGTCTCTTTACCAAACGGACAGCCTTCCTTGGTCTACCCCTTTTCCTTCTCACACGTCTACTCTCGTTAAATTCCGCTCGCACGCACTGTGGCACTGACGGTGTGCCCACGCTCGCTTGCTCCCTATCTGGAGCCGCATCATTGACTCTGGGTGGGTCGCCCGTCACCCGTTCCTCCATCGTTGGTTGCGGATCTTCTTCGTCATCTTCGGGTCGTTTACTGGGAACGTATTCCTTCAAATGTTCAGAGTGGATATTTTCATCGATCACACCCTCAACATTCAACAAGCTGTAAACATTTGAGCCTTTAGCTTCGGTAATTACGTACGGTGCGACGTATTTTGTTGATAACTATGCAGCAATCCCTTGTGCTGCTGAAGAGAGGATCTTATTCCTCTACCAGACCAAATCTCCTACTTTGAAAGTACAAGATCTTCTTTTTGCATCGTAATACCGAGCTTGTTTGGTTTGCTGGGCTTTAGCACGGTCAGCAGCATGTTCAAACAAACGTGGTAGATTTTTCATTCTTTCTTTCCACGCTTGTCCAGCTTTATTAGTCATTTCTTCTGCTGCTGCCAGCTTTTCTTGTCTTTTAGCTGAGATAGGTGGCTAAGGCTGTCTGCCATAGTTCAACATCGCGGGACTTATGCTTGTAGAGCTTTGCGTCACCGTATTCAGCGCAAACACGATCTCTGGCAAATTTTCATCCCATGAACTATGTTTTTCGTGGACGTAAGACACTATCATTGTTTTTATTGTCCTATTCACCCTCTCCACAGGGTTTGCTCAGGGATGATACAACAGTGTAGTCGAATGATACGATCCCGCGTCTATTAAAATCTCATCTACGAACTCGTTCATAAATTCAGACCCATTGTCTGAAAGGAATACTTTCGGTAATCCAAATTGTGTTAGAACTCTATCTTTAAACGCTCTGATTATGTTTTTGGCGTTCGCTTGTCGGATTGGAATACACTCTATCGATCTTGTAAATAGATCTTGAAAGATGAGAATATATTCGAATCCACTTTTACTTCTAGGTGGTCGACCGGTGATATCTCCAGCCACGACTTGCTAAGGTTCTTCAATGGTTCTACGCCCCATGAAGCCCATTGAAACTTTTTGTTCCACCTTGCATTGCTGGCATATGACGCACGATCTGACATATTCTTTTATGTCAGAATACATACGTGGCCAAAAATAATATCTGGTCGCTCTATCGTACGTTTTCTCACGTCCCGGATGTCCAGCTGTTGGGTCGTCATGGCATTCTCGTAAGGTGGCTACTTTATAGTCGTTTGGATCTACTGACTTTCAAGCGTCTTTATCATCCAGTACTTCTTCTATTTCTGGATCTGGACGATAGAAGTACAGATTGCCACCTACGATTTCCCATTTTGGATATTCAGTTGGTTTGTTCACCACCTCTTGATACATATCTTTATACCAAGGATCTTCTCTCCCTGATGATTAAGTTATTGATCCTACGGATGCTTTATCATCCTCGTACATACGTGATAATGCATCTGGCAAAAGATTAAGACTGCCTTTTCTGTGTTCAACTTCGAAACTATGAGCTTGAAGTTCTAATGCCCATCTAGCAAGTTTGTTACTGGGGTTCTTCATTGAACACAACCATCATTAGGCTGCTGTGGTCAGTTATTATTTTGAAGTGATAATCTTCAATATATGGGCGAAACTTTCTTACGGTTCATACCACAGCAAGGCATTCCCTCTCAGTGACACTGTAGTTTCTCTCAGCAGTTGATAACGTTCGACTTGCGAATTCTAACACTCTTTCTTCGTTGTCGACTATCTGTATCAATACTGCACCTAATCCAGTGTCACTGGCATTCGTTTGGATCACATAGTTTCCGTCGCGGTTTGGTCTTTGAAGCACAGGAGCAGCAGCTATAATTGCTTTTAAGCTCGTGAAAGCTTGTTGCGGCTCCTCTTGCCAATCATACCTCTGATCTTTCTTTGTCAGGCGTGTTAGAGGCTCTGCTACCGGTGCAAAATCTTGCATGAATTTACGGTACCATGAAGCCATTCCTAGAAATCGTCTGAATTGTTTCAGATTCCTAGGTGCTGGATAGTTAGTCACCGGCTCAATTTTATCAGGGTCCGGTTCGACCCCATTTCTATTTACTAACACGCCGAGGTATTTGATTTCTGGTTGACAAAACACACTTTTCTGTTTATTTATTGTCAAATTAGCCTTATTTATGCGCTTCAATACGAGTTCTACATATTTCTTATGCTCTTCAAACGTCTCTGTGACGATTATTATGTCGTCAAGATACGAGAAGGCATAAGGATCGAGATCTGGTCCAATTACAGTATCAATTAATCGCTGAAAGGATGCACCAGCGTAGGCTAGGCCATAAGGCATCCTTATAAATTGAAATGGACCCAATCCTGATACTGTAAATACAGATACCAGTCTCGATTTCTTTTCCAGAGGTATTTGGTGGTAAGCGCTATTCAGGTCCAGCGTAGATATATGTTTAGCCTTTCTTAAACGACGTAAGATATCCTGCATATACGGCAAAGGATATGCATCAGGCTTAGACACTGTGTTGACCTTTCTATAATCTACGCAAAAGCGATAGGATCCATTGCTCTCACGCACCATTACCACTGGATTTGACCAACCGCTTGTTGACGGCTCTATTATGCCCTGTTCAAGCATTTCTTTTACTTGACGGTGCATTTCTTCCAGTATTTTATCCGATATTGGGTAAAATTTTTGCTCAATAGGTCTTGCTGATCCTATATTAATTTCATGTTCCACGAAATTTGTTAACCCAACAGGTGGTTTCTTATTGTTGCTCAGGCTCTTTTCGATTAACTGATCGAGCTCCTGTCGCTCCTGATTAGTTATGTCAGCAATGCCTACAGATGCCATTACTGACGTATTTATTGACATGCTAGCAACTTCTAATTCGATATAAGTGTAAGCATCCTATATGTATAGCCTGTCAGTGTCAGGATCTAGAACTGTTCTGAATATACGTGTGAAGTTTACTCCAACGTAACAGTCTTCATCTAGATCTGACATAATGACGACCTTTACATCCTTAGTAATGCCAGCTACTGTAAATGGTAGCATAACGTACCCAGCTAATGGCAATTTCCTGCCATCAGCTACTCGAGCCTGACCTGAACCAGCAGAAAGGAGCTGTCTGTTGAGTTTTGAGGCTATCTGTAAACCTACAGCACCCATTACTAGGCACAAGGCACCAGGGTCATATAAGGCCCTAAGTCGAAACTCACCGACTGTTACCTTCAACCATCAACGAGTTTCCTCTATAGCTTCCTTTGTTGGTTGTTGATTTTGCTCCTTCTGCGGTTCACCTGCCGTCGTCAATTCACTTCGCTGCTTAACATCTATAGCCTGAATCGTGGGTTCTTCCTCTGACCCCTGCGTTGGCTCTGGGACCTTAGGTGGTCCGGGAGCAGTTGAGATCCCGCTCAACCGCTCCCTTTCTCGTTTCCTAAACACGTTCACTAAAAGACTTAGAGAGTTACATTCACTCCCTATCGACGTAAATCCAACTCTCAGTAAGGAAGTAGAGGGGTAGGAGTTACATTAACGCTGCCTTGGAGAGTAGGAGATACTCTCCAACTTTTAAAGTATTATTTACTTGCGATTCGCGATGTAAACACAAGTATTTTAGGTTAGGAAATTATGCAAAATGTAATTTTACGAGCGAAATTTGTATCTAATGTTTTTACAAAACTATATTGAGAAATAATTGTAGAAAATAACCTACAAACAAGCAATATATTGATTGTTTATAGGTGTTATTCTTAATATAAGCCACTAAAATTTAAGGTTAGGATCTTTTAATCACGCAAAAGTTTGTGTAGTATAATTTAATTAATAGTCTTAAATAAAGATTCTGCTTGCAGTGTTACGCCATGTAAACTTTTCTAAGCTAAAATAATTGAGCTCACATCGTTGATTTCAAGTAAAACATACTTTGAAAGTTGGGGAGTATCTCCTACTCTCCAAGGCAGCGTTACTCTGACTCCTACCCCTCTCCTTTCCTACTGAGAGTTGGATTTACGCCGATAGGGAGTGAATGCAACTCTCTAAGTCTTTCAGTGTTGGAAAGTATCTTTTCAAATAACCAAGCATGCTGCATTTACTACACTTTAATGGTCCCGACGGTACGAAATTTCTCCGTCTGGGACTACCATTTCGTCCACTATTATTAAAACTCTTCTTTTTAGAATTAGGGTTGCCAAGTTTCGAATTCTGTTCATTCGTCTGCCCTTTCTGCGTATTTGCAGCTTGTTTATTCGTCTTCTGAGGATCAGCTTGCCTACATGATTGCTGTTGAGGCAGATTCTTTTTGAACTCCTTAAACTTCTCATCTAAAAGTTTAGCAAAAGAGTTTACGAAGTTTAAAGGTATTGTACTCTCCGGCTTTGTATTGACCGATGCGACCTTTGCTTTATTGACTTTTGCATCGGTCGGTGATTTATATGCCATCTCTGGCAACAAACTTGCCTCCGGTGGTGGTGGTGGTTGATAGCTTCTCTCATATTCAAGAGTCTGCTCTGCTTCTCGAGCTTGATCGAGAAGCTTTTATATCGACACCACCTTTGCTCGTTCTACCCGTCGCTGCAGGTCTGACAACATATTTCGGTACATAGCCAGTCTAATTGTCTACCAATACTTGGTATTGGTGACATCTTCCTCATAATGGCTACAAGACACGTAATGTAGTCTCTTACTGCTTCGTTTCTGACCTGTGTTCTCTGATTAGCTTCAGAGACGAGGCTTTGTTGGTACCTCCTACTAGTACCATACCATCGTTTTGCCGAGGCGACAAATTGGGCCTAGGACTGCTATTTGTCCTTTTAATTGCCATACCATGTCACTGCGGTCCCTGTAAACAATTCTGACAGAGAAGAGAGAACTTCTTCTTCTGTCAGATTTGCCAGAGCTCGACAATCTTTTACTCTAGCGAGAAAACCGTCTATGCTCTGGCATTTGTCACTGGCGAATTTCACGTTCTATTTCCGGAATATATTGCCTACGTCTCTATTGGACCATCCAGTATTATTTCCCATTGTATTCTGGGTACTAGGTAGGTCAGACGGGCGTCCTCGTCCATCCTCCCGCTGATTGGTTGGTAGTGGAAACTGCCTACCCGGTGTAGTACTGTCTCTAGTTCTTCGTGGAAGAGGACTATTCACGGTTAACGGATTATGTGTGTCGTTAACTATAAACGTTTCGTCCGGGAAATGTACGGTTCTAGCAGCCCGTCCATCGCTATTTTCGATTTGGGTGCTTGATGCTCTTCCTGGCATCTCGAGCCAATCCACTTTTCTGCTCATCTCTACATACTTATCTCTTATTTCAGCAATGCATGCTCTCATTTCTGACATGCATTGTGTGAACTCTGAGGGTATTTCAAACATCTTACCCGTAGAATACGCCATAGAGGTAGTATTCTTTGCTGCAGCAGTTTGTGTTCCTAACGTGGTTGCTGCGCTGGCCGAAGACGATTGCGCATTTGTTATCTTCTCCTTGTTAACCATGGGAGGTTGCGTATGTGCTGTGGTCTCTTTATTGACCATATGAGGTTGCATATGCGCTGTAGTCTCTTCGTTGACCGTAGAAGGTAGCTGTTAGTCTTCCTTTTGAGTGACAATTTGTCCCTTCTGCAGGTTCTCTTTGACCACCTGGTCCCCGCTTATCGCCTGGAGTGGATGTACTTCGGACTTATCATGTTCAGTTTAAAGCATCTTCGTTATCGTACAATCACGATTCTCCTCCCTTCTATGCATCGCCTCCCTCGGAAAACCACTTCAATATCCGGTCAGCGCAACGCAATCTGCTGCCAGTACCAAGCAGTTCTAAATTTTTTATTGTGTCAGTCAATTCTGCCTCATTGATTGACCACAACCACGTCTCTATCGCATCAATATTGTTGTCAGACATTTTGTTTCTTTAGTTGTTGAGACTGCTTACTCGCTTTTGCCGCTAAATAATATTTATATACAATTTAAAAAGTCTCAACTACCTTGTGTGTGTGCAATTTTTAGTTTATAAAACTGCTCTTACTTTATTGCTCTTACGGAGCTTCAAACAAACTCAGAATGCTACTAATATCTTATTTGATGCAAAATATAAGTGCTGTGAGCAAAACACGAGATTTTTGGTTCGGTTGAAATAAAATATTTTAATATATATATTTATATTTTAAGATGGTTTGTCTCAACTATTTTTAACAGAGATAATTGCTCTACTCTCTGTATTTACAACTATATTGCCAATACTAACTCTTTATTTTAACAATTTATACTATGAAACAATCCAATTTGCTTATCAACTGCTCTGATTTGCCACGAGTTTGCGAGACAATCGCTATTTGTTATCTTTGATGGAGTACAAATTCACTTGCTAATCCGTTGACCAAGCAATTATAGGTCGGGGAGCCAGCTCAGTAATCAGCCCGCTCCCAATCAAAAATCTAAATTAGCTGAGTGGGATTACGAAACTAACCAATTGCTGAAATTCTTCGCACGAAATAATCATAAATCGAAGGAACCTCAGCGATTGTATCAACACAAGTATATATAAAAAAACGCTATTAAGCAATACTCAAAACAATAATACTTTAATTACTACTATTATATTAAAGTAAAGAATTAAAATTTTTTTTCTTACGTGAATATCTTTTGCATTTTTGTCACATACATACATACACATACACACGTGCAGAATTAACATATACATACACACATACATATACATACATGCACATACATACTGTAACGTTTTTTCCTTTCGGGAGGGGGAAATACGTGTAACTCCTGTTGTCAGACGCTTCAGTGAGTTTCTAGGGTAAGATCGGCAGGAGTTGGAAGGATTGGACGGTGGAAAGTGAAGGAAAGTGACCGGGTTTAACACGTTTGGTTATGCTAGGGAGTAACTTGGCTTTATTGTACTCATAAAACTCATGTACAACGATGATTACAAATGTGAAATAATAATAATGTATTAATCAAAACTAAACCTAATATTTTTATATAATGCAAATAAACTAACCTAACCTTAATGAAATATAATTTACAAAAGTAACTTATCTCGGCCACTTGACGGCTATTTAATAAATGAATCAAATCAATTAATAATCTTTAACGAATCTGAATGATAGTTTATTTTAACTAATAGATTCTACGGCCTGGACAGTCTAAAATATACCGGCGGCTTTTACCTGCAATAATGTGCAAAACAAAAAGAGACAAATGATTAATAACTAATTATAATGATACTAATAGGCAACGGCACCTAATATTGTTATACTTAATCCTACGGTAATAATGATGGGTAGCCGGCTCCCTTGATTATCTAAGTTATGAATCTCTGTAGGCATGCGGGACTTTTAAGTGATGTAAAGACAATGGGTGGCCGACACCCTTAACTTATTCTAATATCTTAATAACTACGCGGCAGTCGGACGGAGTCCTTTAATTAACATAACAAAATGTATTGGGTGGACGACACCCTTAACTTATTCTAAGTTCTAATATTTACACGCGGTCGGACGGAGTCCTTTAAACTAACATGAAATGCAATAGGTGGACGACACCCTTAATGTATTCTATTATTCACGTAAACGCGGACGCGACAGCTATGGGTCGACAATACCCTTAATTAAGCCAGTGGCGAAATGTGAAATAGAATATAATATTTTGGGTGGACGTCACCCTTAAATTCAGCGGCGCAAGTTCGGCATTGCGGCGTCGACAAAAGGTTGCGAGTGTGCTCTAGGCACATAGATTTATGCCAGCGTGCTCACTCGACGTATCTCTAACACTGCCAGCCTATGCACTAGAGTGTAGACCAGCGTGCTCACTCGGTCTACCCTCATGTGCAAGAGAGAGAAGCTTTGCCTAAGCTGTAGTGCTCCACAAGCCAAGGCAACCAGCTACTATTTGACCCACTCTCTCTTAGCCTAGCGTGCTCACTAAGGTAAAGAGTGAGGGGAGACCGTAGTCTACACTGTTCTTCTCTGGTTAGCTTCTCGGCCTCTTATATACTCTGGCTTGATTTTTCCCGTTGCGCGTAACGACATTCGGGGTTGCCACCTGGCGGCTGAGCTCAGAACTATTGTTCTATAGTAGCTTGGTCGTCAGGCGGGAAATTTGAATGCGCGAGTATGTATACTCGTCGCAATACATACACATACACACATACACATTTAACTAAACACATACACATACTCAAATACACACACATACACAATATTCGTCACTCCACCTTTCCATCTCCGTCTCTCCGTCTCCGTCTTTGTCTCTCTGTCTTCGTCTCTTCGTCTCCATTTCTCCGTTTCCGTTTCTTGGTCTCCGTTTCTCCATCATTCCGTCTCTCCGTCTCTCCGTCTCCATCCCCCCGTCTCCGTTACTTCGTCTCTGTTCCTCCGTCTCCGTTTCTTCGTCTCCATTTCTCCGTTTCCGTTTCTCCGTCTCCATTTCTCCGTCTCTTTCTCTCCGTTTCTGTCACTTCGTCTCCGTCTTTGTTTCTCCGTCTCTGCTTCACTACCTCTGTCTCTCCGCTTCACCATCTCGGTCTCTCCATCTCCATCTCTTCATCTCTGTCATTGCGTCTCTGTCACTCCGTCTCCATCTCTCTGTCTCCATCTCTCCATCTCTGCATCCGTCTCTCTGTTATTATTCTGTCTCCGTCTTTCTGTCTCAGTCTCATTGTCTCCGTTCTTCCGTCTTTGTCTCTTTGTCCCCGTTTTTTCATCTTTGTCTTTTCGTTTCCGTTCCCCCGTCTTTGTCTCCCCGTCTTCGTCTCTCCGTCTCTCTATCTTTGTCTCTACGTCTCCGTTTCTATGTCTCTATGTCTCCGTCTCTATGTCTCCGTCTCTCCGTATCCGTCTCTGAACTTATATTTGTATTTAATTAGAAGCATTTCGAGAAATCATTAACTAAAGCTTTTATTGAGGGCGCATCAAGGCTCGATTCTATCGTGATTTTTTTAAATTATATTTTCTTGTATTATTTAATTTATTCAGATTATCTTCTTTATTATAACAGATCCTGCTTTAGACATCACTTTTAATTATGATTTCAGTTCTTTTTTGCTTAGCACTAATATTAATATCCGCGTTCCTTTAATTACGCAGCACTTACAATAGCAGTCGTGTTATTTTTATCATACAACGTTAACAATGAAAGTCGCGTTTTATCAATAACACCGTGCTCGCATTGGCGGTTGAGTTCCTTTAACTGCACAGCGTTCAAAATAGCAACCATAAATACTGAATTACACAGCGCTCACAATAGCAGCCGCGTTTCTTTAACCACACAGCGCTCAAAATAGCAGCCGCGAATTTGTAACTAAATAGCGCTCAAAATAGAAACCATGAATTTTTAATTACACAGCGCTTACAATAATTGTTGTGTTTTTAACTACACAGCACTTACAATAGCAACCACGTTTTTTTAACCACACAGTGCTTAAAATAGCTGCCACGGATTTTCAATTACACAGCGCTTATAATAGTTGTTGCGTTTTTCATCTTTAGCTCTTAAAATCGCAGTCGCGTTTTTTAAATCAGATAGTGCTCTGAAAAGCAGTTGTGAATTGTTAATTACACAGCACTGACAGTAGTTTTAGCGTACTTCTTCATTACAGTACTTACAATAGCAGCCATGTTTCTTTAAATACACAGCATTTGAAAAAGCAATCGCGTTTCTTCAATGACACAGAACTAACAATAACAGCTGTGATTTTTAACCACACACCGTTGAACCCTACTTCATATTTTTTTTTTTAATATTATATAAGATTTTCAAATATGTTAGATTTTATTTTCTTATTCGTTATATTTAATTTTTCTATTGTGGTTTTTATAATATTTCTTTGTAAACGATGTATTTAGTATGGACCATTTTATCTTTAACTTTCCTTGATTTTTTTTTTATAATATTTTTAATTCTTTTTATTAGTCGTCCTTGAAAGTGCCACGAATAACTGCTCATGACTGAAAATTGGTGGTGGTAAATACACTCCTATTTTTTTGAATGATTGTCCTTGCGACTTATTAATAGTCATTGCATGAGCAAGTTTTACAGGAAATTGTTTTCCGGTCATCTGGAATGGCAGTTCATGATTTGCTGATAAGGTCATACGTGGTTAGAATATAGTGATCCTTTTTTTACTCCCTGTTAATATTCGTGCAATAATAGTAAATTGTTTTAACGTCGTTATTACTAATCGGGTTCCGTTACAAAGTCCTTCATTTAAATTAACATTTCTTAGAAACATTACTATAGCTCCTTTTTTTAATTGTAATCTATGTAGAGGTAAACCTTTGGGCGTTGAAGAATTTCAAAATTCTGTTGGCAAAACTTGCGTCTAAACTTTCGTTATTTGTATCTTTTGCAGAGTCAATGCTCAAGTACTCTATTATTGGTTCATTTATTTTTAGTAAAATTGTCTCATTCATTTCTGTTACATCTACGTTTTTCGGTGCTAATATAATATTTTCGTAATAGTCACAATTTTCAATATTTATATTATGCCCGTAAATTTCATCAATTAGATTGATATTTGACAATATTTCTTTCAAAATTTGTATAACTTCATTTCCGTTTTCATATTTTGAATGGAAATTACCATTTCCTATATTCAGTGACCAATTTTTCAATTTATCATCTGATTCCGATAAACGTTTTTTTTTAAAGACGTACCTTGAAAATGTTCCCATAAATAGCTTTTTTGACACAATTTTCTAGTATTTGTGTTCTATTTCCATGTTTTAATATTGGTAATGTTTGTCTAAAATCACCTGATACGATAAATGTTTTCCCTCCGAACGGATAATTATTATCACATACGTCTTTAAGCATGCGATCGACGGCTTCAAAAGCGTATTTTGATGTCATTGTGATTTCATCCCAGATAATAAATGATACATTTTTCATTTTTTTACCTATTTCGCTGTTTGCACTAATATTACATAATGTGTCTTCAGATATGTTCAACGGTAATTTAAATGCTGTATGTACTGTCACACCGTTTTGTAATAAATTAGCCGCTATACCTGTCCATAATACAACTAAATAGTTGATTCCATGAATTTTTAGATAAATTATAATTGTATTTAATAAGTACCTTTTACCACTTCCGCCTGGACCGTCTATATATATACTTTTCAGTGCAGTTTGTATTCAGTGAATTTATTACTGTATTAAAAAAAGCCGTTTGAGCATTTGTTAGAATATCAATGATTGACCCAATATTATCAACATTATTTACGGTACTATATTAAATTCCGTTATTTTCAATATAGTATTCTGAAGTAGGTAAATTAAATTCACTTAAGAAGGGGCCGAACTATCTGTCTTTGTCTAATAGCGTTTTTCATCATTTATGTTAACACTATCCGGTATAACAAGAAAAAAATAGCAGCCCCCGCTAGATATTAGTATAATTAGTAAATTTTGTAATAACAACCAAATTTTTTCACTGCGTAGTTTTTGAATAATTAAAGACCTACCAAAAAAAAGATAGGTTATATTCTAGATTGCTAGTAGGTCTCTAATTAGTCAAAAACTATGCAGTAAAAAATTTGGTTGTTATTACAAAATTTACTAATTATACTAATATCTAGCGCGGGCTGCTATTTTTTTTTGTTATACCAGATAGTGTTTACATAAATGATGAAAAACGCTATTAGACAAAGACAGATAGTTCAGCCCTTCTTAATGAGAATCCATCATGAGTTAAAATATCATTAATCATGCTTAATGCATATTCTTCACCTTTCTGTTCATTCATTTTTGGAGAAGATTTAATATTTTCCATATAATTCTCGAGCATTAATTGGATTGTGAAATGTACAAAAGTAACCAAATAATTGACAAAGAGCTTTTGGAAATCGAGATTTACATGATTCTTCTAAACATTTATCCCATTCATCATCGATTTCAATTCAATTTCTTGCTATTGCTGCTTGAAAGAATGTTGGGTATGTAATTCCATTAAAAGTTTTTAAGTTTTCAAAAGATGTTGCAGCTTTCATGTGAAGCAAAAGTAATCTTAAAAAGAATTTTTCTCTTTGTTTTGGATTAACTAAGTACATTCTGGTGAGAATAGGTCTCATAATCTTTTTTCTTCTCGTCCATGTTTCATGTATTCGATTAAAAACATAATGTTCCGGTATATCAGAATAAAAGTAATTATGTGCCTCTGGATCACTTTTATTGAGTTCAAACCACACTGATAGTGTTGTATTTACATTTTTCTCATCAATTTTGTGTTCAGATTCTTTTTTAAAATACACATATTGTTCATTTTCATTATGAACGGCTTATCTATAAATTGTATATGAAAGTTCACTGATATTATATTCCAATATGCAATGCATAGCTTCTGGCGGGCAAACGTATTACTTTCAGTATTTATTTCACTTGCTTTCTATAAATGCACAATCATGTCCTTTGAAGCAGTATTTAAATAAGTATTTTATAACTCCTATTGTTGAACATAATTCAATATTAATATGACAGTTAAACTTTAGTAATAAATACGGGTTATAAGAAACCACAAATCTATTGTCTGCCCACTTGTTGTTTGTGTATAATATCTTATTTTTATAATTTCTTTGTCGATAAATAGGATAATCATTTGTCATTATTTGAGTTTTATTAAATCATTTCGGAAAATTTTTCGTACACTTTCCTGATTCTTTATCCTTACAAGTTGAGTTTTTATTCTGATCTTCACAAGGGCCAAGAATCATGAATTGTTTAATTATTTCATATAATCTGGGATTCTCATTTTTATTGGGAATTTCAGCTACTATAAATTTATCAACGTCATCACTATTGTAAATTTTATCATCTTTACTCAAAAATATTAGCATATAGGCATGCGGTAATTCTCTCTTTTAAAATTCTACTACGTATGAATATGCAATGCATTTTTCCAAAATATGTTTTTAGAAATTTGCTCTATTATTAGTTTTAATTTTTGATAAAATACTTCAACAACAATATTTGGTCCATCCGTTACCTCTTCACTTTTATCGTACTATATTATTTGTGATTTCTTCCCATTTCGTATTGCATGTCATAGTAATGAAAAAATCTGGTTTCACAATTCTCCGTACTAATGTCATGGGATAAAGAAAATCTTGATATAAAGAACGCGGACTTCCTGTGAAAGTTGATGGTAATATAAACATTTTTCTTATGCTATGATTGTCGATAATAATTATTTAATTTTATTAAAGCTTATTGATTCACAAAAAATTTTGTATTTTAATGCAGTACAATATAATAATATAAATATATGAAAAAAAATTAAATACATATTTTATATTGAACTACTATTGTCAATGAAATATGCAAATTTATATATAATAATACAATATATGAAAATGCAACCGAGCGACGTCAGGAGCGAGGTAAATTTTGCTAGTATAATATTGCAATACTAAACAAATAACTTGTTAATACAACTATGTCCAACCTGGCATATAAAACCCGCAAACAAATTAGTGCTTTCAAAAACAAAAGACTCAATCCAAAATCCTTTTAACTCCTTATTAAATATATATATATATATATATATATATATATATATATATATATATATATATATATATATATATATATATATATTTACATATATAGGGGTAGGGGTATTAAAATAGGTATAATACTTTTTGTATTACCCTAATGACCTACCTACTCCAAAAAAATCTAATAACAAAACAATTTACAATAATTTGTGTATGTAAAAAAAATAATTACTTTATATTTAATAAGGCTAAATCAAGTCCTATTGTTAAAATTAATAAGAAAACCACTTAAAATTTATTAGAAAAAAGAAAAAAAAATTACTAAAAAATTTAATAATAAATTAAAACAATAAGAAAAAATCCAAATAACAACAACAAAATAAAATTGTGTAAAGGTTAAAATCAAGTTAAAATTCCCTGCTCGGCCTGTTACAGAGATTACTTATGATTTAATACAAATATTAAAATCACTACTTTAAACAGGCGGATAAGGTCAAGAAGTTAAAACAATTTTATTTCCTAAAGAGTTAGTGTGGCTACCGAAAATCTCGGAACTGACTTGCACACACTATACAAATCCGTACGTAGTGGAGTTATGCTCAACACTGGCCTATTCTCTCCCTAAACTTTAATTATTTTCACAAAACTACCTTGCTCGACCTAGGACTTACCTTATTGGAGTAACGTATCAACGTATATATCACACTTGTGTGCACCTATACGTCACTCCAATATACTATATTTTGCTTGATTCCGGCTGGGGTATTTTTTAAATAAAAGTTTATGTACTTTTATCAACCCCAGATACCAAAAACATACACTTTTGGAACAGAGTTGCAGAGTTACTGTGTCAGTGGGTCTGCCAATAAAAAAAAAATCTTTTACTCTAAAATGGCTTTATTTGCCTCACAAATGATTTTAAACTTTGCTTGAGATAACACTAAAAAAAAAATTTCGCCTTCAAAAATTTTTAAACTTAAAAAATTTTTTAAATTTCATGAAAACTTTTCAAGTTTCACTTAAATTTTAAACTGAAAAAAAATTTTGCATATGAAAAAATATACTTTAAAACATTAAATTAAGCAAAATGAGGCCCATTAACACTAAAAAAAATTTCCTAAAAATAAATTTTCCGAATTTTCCAAAAAAAATTTTCCGGAAAAATCACTATAAAATTGCTTGAAATGTCTAAAAAAACACTAAAATTATTTTCTGAAATTTTCAATTTTTAAGGGAATCTCGTCTCGTTCCGAGACGAAATCTCTGCCGGAATCACACAAAATAATACTAAAAAATTTCCAATGAAACTTTCAATACACAAAAAAAACTTTAATTATCTAGTGTAGCACCCTCAAGTTGACGCCATTGTAACAGGTTAATAATTAAATTCAATACTAATATACTAGCAATTTTTTGTTACTAGTATCTCACCTGTTATAATGTGATCAGCTGATCACTTGCACCAGCCGCTCAGAACTTGTACTTCCATTGCAAAATTGAATATAATAAATAACTGTGCAATTGCTTTTCTTAATACAAAAGCGTCCAAATTGCCAGTCATATATGAAATAAATCAAATGTATAATATGTATGATTAAGTACTTTGGCGTGGTAAATCTTTACTACACCAGACAAAATAAATAACGATAAAGCTTTATTCAAAAGAATAATACATAATTTAATTTATTGAAAGTAAGGGAAATAAAACAAAGGTAAAAGATATTAAATTTAACGCTCAGGCCGAACTTGTAAAATTTAATTAATGGATTAATAATATTAATTACCATATTAGCTAATGTTAAGTTAATTTTCAGGATGTTCATTTGGAACAATCAAGTCGTGAACAGGCTGTCAAATTTTGATAAAACTTGTATCGAACCTTAATAAACAATCTCACAAAGTTTAATAATCATGGTATCACAAGTAATTTACTATTGAACCACCTTAACGGCAGGCCGGAGTAGAACCTGATACCGACCGAGTAACAATTGAGTTGTTTGTTATTTACTCAAGTATTAATCGGTGTATCTGCAAATTGAAGGTTATGCGCAATAGATATTATTATTACAAATATTTATGCACAAGAAAAAAAAATCTATCGCTTTGTTTTTGAGAAAAGTAAGGAACGCGAAAATATTATAAACATAATCTTTTACTTCGGCGTTCCTTACTTTTCTCAAAAACAAATCGGTAGATTTTTTTTTTCTTGTGCATAAATATTTGTAATAATAATATCTATTGCGCATAACCTTCAATTTGCAGATACACCGATTAATACTTGAGTAAATAACAAAAATGCCAATTAGACAAGGACAGCGAATCCGGCCTGCTCTTAAGGAAATTATGCCGCAGGAAAATATTAGATTTCGCGGATAATTTACGGATAATTTACGGCCAATTATCTATTCCTACTTTTCAGTCTGCAGTAATATTACACATAATACCATACTAATAAGATCATGAATTATGAAAGTATTACGATGAACAACATTCAGCTAAGATATCGGTAATTCGGATTTGACAGATTGATTATGGCCAAAAAGCGACAAATTTCAAACTATTTTACGATGGTCTGAGTCATTTTTTTCATTGATTTCTGAAGGTACGCCGCTGACTTCTTTTCGAAGTTGGCGGTGTATTCACTTTTTTAAGAAAATTATGACGTTGCAAAATATTGGATTTCACAGATAATTTATGGATTATTTATGGCAAATTATCCACTTCTTACTTTCTACTCTGCAGTGATATTTCGCATATTACCATACTGATGAAATTAAGAATTATGAAAGTATTACGATGGAAAATGTTCAGCTAAGATATCGGTAGTTCGGATTTGACAGATTGATAACGGCAAAAAAGCAGCAAATTTTGAACTACTTTACGATGGTCTGAGTCATTTTTTGATTGATTTCTGAAGGTACGCGGTTGACTTCTTTTCAAAGTTGGCGGTGTACTCACTTATTTAAGGAAATTATGACGTTGCAAAATATTGGATTTCACAGATAATTTATGGATTATTTATGGCAAATTATCCACTTCTTACTTTCTACTCTGTAGTGATATTTCACATATTACCATACTGATGAAATTAAGAATTATGAAAGTATTACGATGGAGAATGTTCAGCTAAGATATCGGTAGTTCGGATTTGACAGATTGATAACGGCAAAAAAGCAGCAAATTTTGAACTACTTTACGATGGTCTGAGTCATTTTTTGATTGATTTCTGAAGGTACGCGGTTGACTTCTTTTCAAAGTTGGCGGTGTACTCACTTATTTAAGGAAATTATGACGTTGCAAAATATTGGATTTCACAGATAATTTATGGATTATTTATGGCAAATTATCCACTTCTTACTTTCTACTCTGTAGTGATATTTCACATATTACCATACTGATGAAATTAAGAATTATGAAAGTATTACGATGGAGAATGTTCAGCTAAGATATCGGTAGTTCGGATTTGACAGATTGATAACGGCAAAAAAGCAGCAAATTTTGAACTACTTTACGATGGTCTGAGTCATTTTTTGATTGATTTCTGAAGGTACGCGGCTGACTTCTTTTCGAAGTTGGCGGTGTACTCACTTATTTAAGGAAATTATGACGTGACAAAATATTGGATTTCACGGATAATTTATGAATAATTTACGGCAAATTATACACTTCTTACTCTTTACTCTGCAGTGATATTTCACATAATACCATACTGATTAAATTAAGAATTATGTAAGTATTACGATGAAAAATGTTCAGCTAATATATCGGCAGTTCGGTTTTGACAGATTGATTACGGCAAAAAAGCGGCAAATTTTGAACTATATTACGATGGTCTCAGTTATTTTTTTCATTGATTTCTGAAGGTACGCTGCTGACTTCTTTTCGAAGTTGGCGGTGTACTCACTTTTTCAAGGAAATTATGACGTAACAAAATATTGGATTTCACGGATAATTTACGGCAAATTATCCATTTCCTACTTTTCACTCTGCAGTGATATTTCACATAATACCATACTAATGAAATTATGAATTATGAAAGTATTACGATGAAGAATATTCAGCTAAGATATCGGTAACTAGGATTTGACAGATTAATTACGGAAGAAAGGGGCAAATTTAGAGCTGTTTTACAATGGCCTAAGTCATTTTTTTCATTAATTTCTGAAGGTACGCCGCTAACTTCTTTTCGAAGTTGGCGGTGTACTCACTTATTTAAGGAAATTATGACGTAGCAAAATATTGGATTTTACGGATAATTTATGAATAATTTACGGCATATTATACACTTCTTACTTTCTACTCTGTAGTGATATTTCACATATTACCATACTGATGAAATTAAGAATTATGAAAGTATTACGATGGAAAATGTTCAGCTAAGATATCGGTAGTTCGGATTTGACAGATTGATAACGGCAAAAAAGCAGCAAATTTTGAACTACTTTACGATGGTCTGAGTCATTTTTTGATTGATTTCTGAAGGTACGCGGTTGACTTCTTTTCAAAGTTGGCGGTGTACTCACTTATTTAAGGAAATTATGACGTTGCAAAATATTGGATTTCACAGATAATTTATGGATTATTTATGGCAAATTATCCACTTCTTACTTTCTACTCTGTAGTGATATTTCACATATTACCATACTGATGAAATTAAGAATTATGAAAGTATTACGATGGAAAATGTTCAGCTAAGATATCGGTAGTTCGGATTTGACAGATTGATAACGGCAAAAAAGCAGCAAATTTTGAACTACTTTACGATGGTCTGAGTCATTTTTTGATTGATTTCTGAAGGTACGCGGTTGACTTCTTTTCAAAGTTGGCGGTGTACTCACTTATTTAAGGAAATTATGACGTTGCAAAATATTGGATTTCACAGATAATTTATGGATTATTTATGGCAAATTATCCACTTCTTACTTTCTACTCTGTAGTGATATTTCACATATTACCATACTGATGAAATTAAGAATTATGAAAGTATTACGATGGAGAATGTTCAGCTAAGATATCGGTAGTTCGGATTTGACAGATTGATAACGGCAAAAAAGCAGCAAATTTTGAACTACTTTACGATGGTCTGAGTCATTTTTTGATTGATTTCTGAAGGTACGCGGTTGACTTCTTTTCAAAGTTGGCGGTGTACTCACTTATTTAAGGAAATTATGACGTTGCAAAATATTGGATTTCACAGATAATTTATGGATTATTTATGGCAAATTATCCACTTCTTACTTTCTACTCTGTAGTGATATTTCACATATTACCATACTGATGAAATTAAGAATTATGAAAGTATTACGATGGAGAATGTTCAGCTAAGATATCGGTAGTTCGGATTTGACAGATTGATAACGGCAAAAAAGCAGCAAATTTTGAACTACTTTACGATGGTCTGAGTCATTTTTTGATTGATTTCTGAAGGTACGCGGCTGACTTCTTTTCGAAGTTGGCGGTGTACTCACTTATTTAAGGAAATTATGACGTGACAAAATATTGGATTTCACGGATAATTTATGAATAATTTACGGCAAATTATACACTTCTTACTCTTTACTCTGCAGTGATATTTCACATAATACCATACTGATTAAATTAAGAATTATGTAAGTATTACGATGAAAAATGTTCAGCTAATATATCGGCAGTTCGGTTTTGACAGATTGATTACGGCAAAAAAGCGGCAAATTTTGAACTATATTACGATGGTCTCAGTTATTTTTTCATTGATTTCTGAAGGTACGCTGCTGACTTCTTTTCGAAGTTGGCGGTGTACTCACTTTTTTCAAGGAAATTATGACGTAACAAAATATTGGATTTCACGGATAATTTACGGCAAATTATCCATTTCCTACTTTTCACTCTGCAGTGATATTTCACATAATACCATACTAATGAAATTATGAATTATGAAAGTATTACGATGAAGAATATTCAGCTAAGATATCGGTAACTAGGATTTGACAGATTAATTACGGAAGAAAGGGGCAAATTTAGAGCTGTTTTACAATGGCCTAAGTCATTTTTTTCATTAATTTCTGAAGGTACGCCGCTAACTTCTTTTCGAAGTTGGCGGTGTACTCACTTATTTAAGGAAATTATGACGTAGCAAAATATTGGATTTTACGGATAATTTATGAATAATTTACGGCATATTATACACTTCTTACTCTTTACTCTGCAGTGATATTTCACATAATACCATACTGATGAAATTAAGAATTATGTAAGTATTACGATGAAGAACCTTCAGCTAAAATATCAGTAATTCGGATTTAACAGATTGATTACAGCAAAAAACGGCAAATTTTGAGCTATTTTACGATGGTCTGAGTCATTTTTTCATTGATTTCTGAAGGTACGCCGCTAACTTCTTTTTGAAGTTGGCGGTGTACTTACTTTTTCAAGAAAATTATGACGTGGCAAAATATTGGATTTAACCCATAATTTACGGATAATTTACGGCAAATTATCCACTTCCTACTTTTCTTTCTGCAGTGATATTTCACATAATACCATACTAATAAGATCATGAATTATGAAAGTATTACGATGAAGAACGTTCAGCTAAGATATGGATAATTCGGATTTGACAGATTGATTACAGCAAAAATGCGGCAAATTTTGAGCTATTTTATGATGGTCTAAGTCATTTTTTTCATTGATTTCTGAAGTTACGCCGCTAACTTCTTTATGAAGTTGGCGGTGTACTCACTTTTTTAAGGAAGTTATGCCGCAGCAAAATATTGGATTTCACGGATAATTTATGGATAATTTACGGATAATTTACGGCAAATTATCCAATAGTTATTTTTATAGTACAGAGAAAGTACTGAGCCAACTTCAGGGAAGTTATCCTAGTCCACCGTGTGCTGCCCTCACCTGTCAGCTGGCACAGCATACATGACGAGTATAGTATCGATACTCGTTACAATAATATGTGAGCGCCCAATTGCATTGTAGGCTTTTAATTACTATAATTAACAAATATAATATATTTTGCATGTGATAATTAACGTAATTTGGTATTAAGATAGGAATAGAAATTAATATAGTTGTTAACTAAGTATTAAAGTAATAGAATCTAAAAGAATTTAAAAGATTAAAAGCATAAGCGCCAAAAGTATATACGCTCCTGAAACGCACACACTAAAAGATATACATGTGTGTATATCATACATTGAAAGCGCGCTTTAGCCTCATGTTGGCTCAGCGCGCGAGAGAAAAGCAGGACCACGCACGCGAACGCCGGCGGTGCCAAGCTACTAGAGAAGAGGGGACTGGAGTCCAGCGCCTATAAAAGCGGGCTGGCAGAGAGAAAGGCTCTCTTCTGCCTCGCCTAAGCTCAACTTAACTTGCTTTTGCATCTTGATACGTCGAGCATTGAAGAATCACCAACGTCGTGATGATTCTTCCATGCTCGAGCGTGGATTCGATTCAGATTGTACAATTGCTTAATTTAATTAAATAAAGAGTTGCGGCGAGCAACACACACACACCTTACCTATCCCATCCTCAAAGGTAAAGCCCCGCATACTGAGGCACTTGGTCCTCAGTATTAACGGGCATTACCTATAACATAATCAAACCTTTACTAATTATTGAAATAAATACTCACGCATACACTGACACATTCGAGCCCGCACCAGACGGCATAGCGACCTGTCTGGTTAACGGCTCTACATTTACAAGAATAAGACTCCTACACGGAGAGAAAAATCATGTTATTTTCTCGTGATAAATTGAACACGTTAAAATTATATGATTATTTATGTAAAGTTCTCATGAGATCAAGTTAATTTAACGTCAATTGATTCTGACTTAAAATACTATAGGCGCCATGATATTATTCCTTGGACGCTCACGGGATTTTCACGTGGAACTCAAGTGAATTCGATGGTGGTAGGGCCGACCGAATAGCGCGGGCTTTGAAAGAGAGAGGGAGAGAGGAAGGGAGAGAGAGACTAAAGAATATAAGTGTATTTTCATAGCAGCAGTCAGTTAGAATACACATACTATGCGAGTAGAGTGGGGGTTCATTTTCCTGTCGATTTTTATTAGCGAAGCCCTTTAGTTACTTTGTTTCTCTCTCTCTCTCCCCCTCTCTATCTCCTTTCAAAGCCTGTGCTACTGAGTCGGCCGCACCACCGATAAATTCACTTGAGTGCCACGTGAAAATCCCGTGGGTCTCAAGTAATTTTAACATGATGCATCGCCATCTATTAAAAACATGAATATCATCGAAAAATCACTTGTTTCTTCGATAATATTCGGTGAAAAAATATCATGTAATGATCACTTGAAATTTCATGGAATAATAACATGATTTTTCTCTCAGTGTAAGAGTCAATCGAAGTGCGACCCATTAGCCACAAACTAGTGGGACGTCACAAATATTTATAACTATATGTACCAAAAAATAAATAGTAAAATATGCTATAAAAATTATATAGAAATTTAATATCTATTATAATAAAAAAGCCTATCAACTAATGACTACGCTATAAAAAATTTATAATAAATTATTATTTTATGTTATATTGAAGCATAATGTTAACTCTTCAACGGATGGAGAGCTTATGTCGTTTAACTCAGAGTGTTCTAGCCTTACATACTCATGTGTTCGAAAACTTAACTAAAAAATATGGTGCAATATGAATACAACTTTATTTCATATGAGGGTAAACTCTAAAAATATAGTCAATATTATATTATTTTTATAGTTCAATATATTTCTACACATATGTAAAATCACATAGTTATGATTAATATTAAATATACTGTACTACCCATAAATTCGTGAATAAAATTTAAAAAAACAGGGTTTTTTTTAAAGAACATTAACTTCGGTTCTACTGTTCATTCAATAAAGATCAAAAAAGGAAATTAAAGTATATGAAAAACACTAAATTTTTATGAGACGTAAAATTTTTTCAAACCATTTTTTCTATTCTTCATCCCTCTCTAAAAAATTTGTCTACTTTCAAAATTTTTAACGTTTTTTAATCACTTGCTGTTCTTTTAAATGATTATTGGTCCAGTCAAATTAGTTCAATTTTATCGATTTTTTTGCAAAACGTGCTACAGGTCTGTTTTTTGCAGAAATATATTTTAGATAATATGTATAATAAGAATATCAATTTTAATTCTTATAAATAAATTCATATATTTCAGCCAATCTTTGATATTTATTAATTTTATAAAATGGAAAAGAAAGGTCTTTTCAAGACCTTTAATTTTAATTTTTTTAAAGTTTTCTATCGTAAAAATCAAAAGAGTAACAAGGCTTTTACTTTGACTAACAATTGCGCCATTGTTTTTAAACATTTTGACTCGTTTCAAAGTTTAATAGCCAGTTTCTGATATAAATTATTTATTGGTGAAACTTTATTAGTGTATACAAAGTGATTCTTATATATATAATTGTTTGCAAATTTTTTTTACGCATTACATTGAACGCGCAATATAAAATTATTTAAATTATTAGACGTGTAAAAAAGCACATAATAATACTTATCAATTCACGAAAATTCTGATGCTATTATGAATAATCTTCAAGAAAACCTCTTGACTTCTATTGTATATTAATTGTGTCTCCGGATAGTATATCTATATTTTTCGCAATAAGAAAATTATTATTTAATTAATATATCTGTTTTGTATAAAAATGACGTAAAATTTATCATATGAAAACACTTACTAACATTTTAACAATAATCATAGATTATACGACAAATCAAATACACTGATCTTTTTTTATGTTGCGTGAATCACAAACAATATACACTCGTTATTAAGGTAAAAACATATAAATATTAGATATTATTTATGCAAGTACGCGATAATTGTAGTATTATTATAAAATACAGTAGAAAAAAAATATATAAATTTATATAATCTTACCGAATTCAATACGATTTATTAAATTTCTTATTTTCTTATTTAAGATAGTACACAGTTTATACTCGCGAATAACTTAGCGGTTATACACACTCCACAAAGTAATTTTTATTCGAAGGACAACTAAACTACTGTTTGAATATCGTCAGCTACACCCAAAACTATAAATAATACAAATAGAAAAATATTTACTTATTTTATAATAGTAATATACTATTTTTTATTGTACTATATTTCATTGACGACACGTATTAAATCCAATTAATTTTATTTGAATTTCGTTTTGAAATTATAATATTTTAATTTTTATGTAAAAAAAATATTATACAGTACCGGGCAATAATTCTGAGCAGGTTATCAAATTTTCGCTCCGACTTTGAAAAAGCGTATCTTCTTCAATTTTCATCCTAGAAAAAATTTAAAAAAAGCATTTTAAAGTATTCTTTAAATGCTTTCTTTTTAGCTTACTAACATTTTTTTAACTATATTTAAAAAAAAAATAATCGCTTTGTCAATTTTGAAATTTTTTTAATTTACGCATTTTTCTTCAATCAGATGTAGTTTTTTAAATAATTAAGCTAGAAAAAATTTGAAAAAAGATTTGGAAAGGGCTTAAAAAATGCTATTTGCAGCTATTTTTACAAAAATTTTTTAATTTTTTTTTGTCAAGTTTTAAGCATATAAACTTGTTGATCTAATACTTTTGCAGTTGTAAAAAACACTTCAATAGCGAGTAAAAAATAATCGCTGGTGAAGTAGTGATTTGATTCTAGTAGGAAATTATAACTATCCATTATTAATAATAAAACATAATAAAGTATGAAACAACAAAAAGATTTATTGTGCAAAAATTATATCATAGAAATCAAAAGTTTTGCACCAGCGATTATTTTCTACTTGGTATTAAAGTGTTTTTTACAACTGTAAAAGATCGATAACTTTATATGCTTAAAACTTGACAAAAAATAATTAAAAAATTTTTGTAAAAATAGCTACAAATAGCATTTTTTAAGTCCTTTCCAAATCTTTTTTCAAATTTTTTCTAGCTTAATTATTTAAAAAACTACATCTGATTGAAGAAAAATGCGTAAATTAAAAAAATTTCAAAATTGACAAAGCGATTATTTTTTTTTTAAATATCGTTAAAAAAATGTTAGTAAGCTAAAAAGAAAGCATTTAAAGAATACTTTAAAATGCTTTTTTTAAATTTTGTCTAGGATGAAAATTGAAGATAAAAAATTTGATAACCTGCTCAGAATTATTTCCCGGTACTGTATATCAATAAATACATTAAAAAATAAAAAATATAATTGCATACTTCTTAAAATATTACTATATTTATCATTCTTATTATCATCATAAATTTCTTTATTCTAAAAATACATCTTCACATAAAATAAATTGTCAAAATCAATAAGGTATTTTAATAATTATATTTGCATACTTACCTAATATTAAGATTTATGAAGCAATGATTATAGTATATTATTAATTTATAACTTTATTTTTATTTTTACATATTAGGTACTTAATTTTATGAACTTAATGCTGGTTTGTT
Source organism: Anastatus disparis (assembly GCA_017163975.1). Lineage (NCBI taxonomy): Eukaryota > Metazoa > Arthropoda > Insecta > Hymenoptera > Eupelmidae > Anastatus > Anastatus disparis. The sequence continues at coordinate 5,718,400 of JAFFSR010000301.1, read as the reverse complement.
TAAAACAATAAAAATTAACCAAAAAAGATATGATTTCTAATAAAATACATAATGGGGTTCATTATATACATGTTTAATTAAATTTACAATTCCAGAGTTGATAGAAAACTATTAATATTATATTATAAATATTTTGACAGTATAATTTTGTTTTTATTAAAAAACCTATTTAATAAAAATTAGTCGTTTTTTTTTAATAAAAATGAAATTATCCTTTAAATTTCTTTACCAAAACTTATAATTATGCAAATAATGAGAAAAGATTTTTGATTTACAATTATCATTATTTATAAAAAATGTATACAGAATTTTCCAAAAATTGATATGAAAGTTATTATTATTTTCACGCGCTACCCTAGATTAAAAAAAACATGTAAATCGGACCACAATTACCAGAGATATTGTTAATTTTCATATGCAATATCAATTTTAACTTTTGAAAATTTTTTCTGTTCTTGCGTGAAGATAAAGATGCCACCGTGCGCATGCGCGCTGGCCGTTTATATACTTTGTTATCTGATTCTCACGCTCAATGTAATGCGTAAAAAAATTTGCAAACGATGGTATATATATTAGAACCACTTTGTATCCATTTATGAAGTTTTACCAATAAATAATTTATATCATAAACAGGCTATTAGAATTTACATAATTCATAAAAATATTTTATTGTTTTATTTACAAAAGGAATATACCCCGGACATAGAATTATTACAGAATCCTTACCATGAAAGAATCTTGAAATGATTCATGAATTTTTTTGGTAATAATCCATAAATCTTTTTACAAATCTTCCGCTGAAAGGATTCTTTAACAATGATATGAATTATTTATAAAATATTTCATTGTATTATTTCTAAAGGAAAGATACCGGGACATAGAATTATTACAGAATCCTTTCCATAGAAGATATTTTAAAGGATTCATGAATTCTTTTGGTAATAATTCATAAATCTTTTCATACATCTTCCGTTGAAAGGATTCTGTAGAAACTTATTCTTTCATCTATTATTTAAGTAAGAATCAATATAGAATTAATACGTTCACATATATATAATAATGGATATAAGGATATAAATATTTATAGCATTATGAATAATGGTTACAATAACATTTTAATATTATTACAGAGACATCGCACGCATAACAATTTAGTTGCCATTTTAGATTCGTTCCTTATATATGAAAAAAGAAGTACTTTTACCGGTTGTGAGAGTAACAGAGTAAGCGCTAAGAGAAAAGTAAAGAACGTAAAAATCAAAAACCGCCATCAAGCGGATAAATTATAAACTAATCCTGAAAATATCTCTAAATGATTTTGTTAAGTTTCTTTCAAAAAGTCCTTTCAAAGTCCTTTTAGCTAGAATTCATGTAATAACTTTTTTTAGTATTATAAGTCATTACGTGAATAATTTCAAAAGATTCTAAAATTATTTCATGCAATATTTCGTGAAAGTTTACCAAAAGATTTTATAAAATATTGCATGAAATTATTTCAAATTTCTTTCGTGCTGTGTGGAACCACACAAGATTGAAGCGTATGGGAGAATTGAATATAGTTTTGTTGAACATATATATACAAATAGGCAGTCCTTCTCCGCTTTATGTCTCCGTCTAGCCACTCTGCTATAGTAAAGACGAAGGCAGAGCTCAGTTAAAAATATGACACAGAAATTCACGACATAGTTAAACTCTATAGAGCTATAATTTTTCATACCTGTGCCGCTCAATTTTTTACTCATGAAAATTCATCAAATAAATAACCATATTTCATAATAATGTTTTTGATTTCTATTTAATCTTTTTACAGTCTCGCATACGATCCATGATAACATAGAATTATCTACTCAACTTGTGCTTACGAGGGATTCATATGATCTCAACTATTGTTTTTAGGTTAAACAGCAGTCAGTCTCGGGCTAAAGTCCTCAGCCGATTACTGTCCAAGCAAAAAACATAAGTCTTGCTCATATCTTTGTATGCTTAAGTTAAGTATATAACTAATATATATATATATATATATATTAGTTGGCTAATATAGGCTGAGGGGGGGCTACAAAAATTGAGGGGGGGCTGAGGGGGGCCTAAGTTACGTTAATTTTGGAATAGCCATTTATAAGAGGAATTACAACGTAATTCGAGGGGGGGCTATGCCGACAGACATTTGAGGGGGGGTTGAGGGGGGGGGGGTCGGTTGAATCTTGTCTTACGACTATATATATAGATATATTACTTTGTATGCTTAAGTTAAGTATATAACTAATACATATATGTATTCAGTTACCACATTGCGTATACTCTATAACTAACAGTTTTAGTGTTCGTAATGATACTGTCTTTACTGTGATGATGATGACACTGTGCAAATTTTTTAAATAGAATATATTTTTACATACAAAAATATATTTATTGGTGAAATTTACGTTCAATGCTATCTATTATTATTCAATTCTTAAGAATCTAATTCTATTGAGTAATTTAAAGTTTCTTTTATTGTTTGAATTATAACTCATTTTTCAATGGATTCCGCTTTTATTTATGCATCAGTATTCATGATTTTTATTTAAGAATCTAGTTATGTTTAATAATTCAAAATATAATTTTGTTTATTAATCAAACCATAATTTATTTTTATATAGAACTAGCTTTTATTTATGCATCTTAAATATTCATGATTAAGTGGCGGATTTCATACACACGTGATACAAAATAGTATATGGTGCACGTCTTTTAAATGGCATATTCTAGCCATATAAAACAATTGTATCATAATATAATACGCCATTTAATACACTTGGATCATAATATACTATAGTAGTAGAGTAATCAAGATGCGAAGCTCGGTATAAAATTAACAATTTTCTTATGTTTATGATAAAATATACGACATTGCCATTTTACATACACGTTTAGAAACATAGCCTTGACGTTTGACGTAGAAATATGAAAACTACAGTTCAGATGATTTTTTTTGTTCATACTTCATTAATGTTAAAAATAAAATTTTTATAGAATTTCATAAAGCACGGTATACATTTCAATTATAATACTTCTATATACTTCTATATGTATGATTTTATGTTCCTTTAAATCATCTTTCATAAGGAAAGTTTGATCACAAAGCATACACTTTCTATTTTAGAGTTCCAAGTGCTTTGTTAGCTTGCGTTTTTTTAAAAGATTTGTCGCAATGAGTACACTTAAAATTTCGGATATTCATATGAGCTGTGGGTTGGTGACGTCTTAAATTTTCTTTATAATTAAAAAATTTGTTGCATTTGATACTGTGACCACTCTAATATAAATTGTGTAGAAAAAGAGAGAAAATAAGGAGTAAAAAAAGAATTAATAATAAAATACTTATTTTCTCTCTAAATCAAAGCATAATTCATCACCAGCGCGCGGGATGGATATTAATAAGAATATATGTACGCGCTTAGATGTGCGCCGATCCACGCCTATAAAGTGACGTACGCTAGCACACATCTAAGCGCACCTGTAATAGTATAATGTAAGATATGTAAATGTATCCCTTCTACTTAGTAGTAGGAGAGGATTGCGGCCGCGGCGGCTTGATCGACGCTTAAGCAGATCGAAGCCGAATCTTTGTACGGGACTCTTTGGCCGACTTCCTTGAAATAAAGTGTTAAAACTAAGATCTCGTTTCTTTTGTCTTTTATTCGTTCGTCTTTATAGGTCCGAGTAAAGTTGGTGATGCCAACTTGATCCGGTAGTAAAGACAACGATTTAAATTAAATATTATCTAACGTTTCTACGTATAAATTTCGTTTGTAGAACTAATCATCTAGTTTATTAATTTAATATCAAAAGGATAAACTTGCATTATTTTGTGTAGTGTTAAATGTAAAGCTATAGTGATTGTATGATAAGTGAGACGCGAAATAATCAGTTAGAAGTTACTAGCGTGTACATAGGTGATTCTATAAGACGAAATAGTCTTTGAATCAACCTTATCTCACCTTATCATTATATACTTAAATTGCTAATTTGTTTATCGAGACGAATAGTCTTACGTTTGAGGCCAATAAGAGGCAAACTAACACTAATTACTAACAATAATTCGCACATATAGACCCCGGACTGCACGTGGCATGATGTCCACTGCAAAAACGGGTCTGTGCATACTGTAACCTTTATATCCTTTCCTGGTACATGAGCACTTTGTGCTATCCTTTTTCAGGTGATAGGGTAGTAGGTCACAATACACTTAAAATGTTGGATTTTGTAATGTATTACACATTCGTGTTGTTTTAGACTTTCCTTAATAGTTAAAGATTTATTGCATTTCGTACAATTAAAAATTTGAATTTTCAAATGTATTACGCGTTTGTGTTTTTTGAACTTCCCTTAGTAGTAAAAGATTTTTCAATACTGAATGATTTTTTGAAAAAAGTGCACTTAAGATTTCGGATTTTCAAATGTACTGCTCGCTCATGATATTTTAAATTTTGTTTAGTGCTAAAATATTTTTCACAATTCGAGCACTTTATTTCGCGGATTTTCAAATGTACACTTGGCGAAAAGGATATTTTTCCGAATGTGTATATCAAATGGCAGCGCTGCATATTTTACCACAGACGTGAGAGAACTTCGAATCATGCATTGAGTTTCGCATCATGATTATTTTGTTTTTTCATATAGGTTATTTATGCATAATTTAAATGATAACTACTAAAATTTTATTACTTATATAATTTTAATTAACAATATTTGATTCTGTATAATTATTGAACTAAGAAATAAAATTTTTATTTCATAAAATTATAATTTGTTTACTAAAATTATGTCATTTAGTAATAAGTAACGATGATGCGAAAGTTGCTCTATAATTTGAAATTGTCTTATGTCTGTGGTAAAATATGCAATGTTGCCATTTGAGGTTAACATTCGGAAGAATATACTTTCCGCCAAGTGTACAGCGCATTTGTTGTGTTTTAATATTGTTTTATAAGCATTTTATAAGCTTTGTCGCAATGAGTACACTTCCAATAGCGGATGTTCAGGTATACTGTAAGTTTATAATCCTCTAAGAGCTGTTTGGTTATGAAATATTTTTTATAACTACCAAAGTTCGATCCATGTATTCAGAGAAGAGTTATCTTATCTGTGTGTGTGATGCGCGCGCGTGCGTATCCGTGTATATACTGAGACATAGCAATTAGATTTTGTATCAGCAAAAGTATTGCTGCGAGCGAGCGCGGGTAGGGATATAGAAAAGATCCGAACGCGCAGCTACGCCCCTAATTTCGACAGCCAAGCGACTACCAAGTGTAACGCTTATGCTTTACAATGTATAATATCCCTACTCTGATGCGGCAGAGTAGGAATATAGAGGCAAGCGCCTAAAATGCGAGCCTATAAGTACTTTATACTCGTGTATGACGTTACAAATGGCGCCCACGTAACTCGAACATATTTGTTAACCTAAAAAATAGATAAAAAGTCTTAAGAGCAGGCCGGATTCGCTGTCCTTGTCTAATTGGCATTTTTGTTATTTACTCAAGTTTTAATCGGTGTATCTTCAAATTAAAGGTCGAGCGCAATAGATATTATTATTATGAACATCTATGTACAAGAAAAAAAATATCTACCGGTTTGTTTTTGAGAAAAGTAAGTAACGCCAAAGTAAAAGTTTACGTTTATAATATTTTCGCGTTACTTACTTTTCTCAAAAACAAACCGGTAAATACTTTTTTTCTTGTGCATAGATGTTCATAATAATAATATCTATTGCGCTCGACCTTTAATTTGAAGATACACCGATTAAAACTTGAGTAAATAACAAACAACTCAATTGTTACTCAGTCGGTAACAGGTTCTACTCCGGTTTACCGTTAAATAGATAAATTGTATTAAAATACAGAATTGTCTGGGTTGATTGTAAAAGCCAAATTGTATCTGCGTCACAACTGGCGCCCTCCGGTCGAATACAACCCATACTTGAGAATTTATGAAATTTGTTAAATAAAAAACTTAATTTTTGTAATAAAAACACATTAAAGTGCACAGTAAAAGTTTGTAAAAGTAAAAATAATAATTTATTGTAAAGCGTTAAAAGCTATTTAATGAAAGAGAAAAATTTATCTGTAAAACAGAATAAATCAAATCGTGATTTTCTACAGTCAATTACAAATTGGAAAAAATAAATTGAAATAATTATAATGTATAATGCGAAATTTTGTATTAGAAATTTTTTTTTTATTGTCACAAAATAGTAAACCTTGTTTGAAAAAGCGCAAAATGTTTAGTAATAAAATAATTTAAACAAAATAAAATCACGATTGAAAAATTTAGAAAGAGATAAGTTTTGCATAAATTAAAATAATGAAAAATGAAACAAACAGAACAATTAGACAGAAAATTTAATATTTTCACGAAAAGCGAGAAAAATTTCATGTAAAATTCGAGGAAATAAATTGAAAATGACGAAAATTTGAAAAAAGAATATTCAAGAGAATATAAATTATATAAGTGTTAAAATTTAAACAGACATAAAAGTAGTCATTCTCAAATTATTTCGAATATAAAATAAATAACAAGCATTCCAAGCACCAAGTTTAGGTTATCGAACGTAAACAAACGAATCAAATAAAGTGGATTCAGCCTGTAATAAGTTCATGAAATTTTATTATATACATTCAAAATAAAATTATAATTTAGAATAAAATTCAGCAGTGACACTCAACTTTGTCAGTGGTACTCAATATTTAGAAAATAAATTGACAACAGCAATTAATAGTTTTTAATTTAAATAAAATATAACTCATTAAAAAATATAACTATAAATAAATATTTGTCGTTTTGAATTTTGTTTGAGAAATGAATTAAGCATTGAACGTTTAATAGCTAAATTTAATTTTGAAAGATTGTAATTTAGATTTTACATAGAAATAAATTAAACGTTAAATGTTTAACATTCAAAATAAATAATTGTAAACAAATTTAAGCGTGTACAAATTAAATTTACAAAGCACAGACAATTTACAAAAACAAACAAATTAGAAGCGTTATAAATGTTTGAATTGTTAACCTCAACGGTTAAACTTTACAACACTCATTAATAAATAAACATTACAGAAATTTAAATTTGAAATTAGATATTGAGTAAAAGTTGTTGAATTTAACAATTTAAGCATTTGATACTTAAAGAAAGCTCGTAAATTATTTTCATTTTTATTAATTTAAATTCAAGAAATTTATTTTTTCTTTTATATAACAGAATTAAATTTTTAAATAAATTAGTTAGCTATTTTCTCTTGATACAAATAAAAAGCAAAAATGTCTAGGCGTAAAGCAGATGTTATAATGAACGAGATTCATGAAGATCAAGATACAGTAGAGAAGATTAATCCGAAGCTACATGAGTGGATGCAAGTAATATCATTGGAAGTAAAAACGTTATCTAAAGAAAATCAAGAATTTAAAATTAAGAATGAACAACTCAACGCGGAATTACAAGTAATAAAAAATGGTCTTCAAAGCGATGAATTTGTTAAGCAAATATATAATAACTTGGTTGAAAGGATGGATGAAATTGCTAACGAACTAGACGAAAAAATTAACGAAATAAAAGGACAAATGGATAACAATAATACACAACATAGATGTGACAACACACAACAGCCTAAAATAAAAATTCCGTTACCGAAGTTTAAAGGACAAGAAGGAGAAAGGCCAATAAAATTTTTAAGTGAATTGGATAAATATGTGGCATTGAAAAAACTAGATGACGAAGAAAAACTACAAATTCTTCAATCTGTACTACAAAAAGAAGCTAACGCATGGTGGTATATACACCAGGATGATGTACACACAGTCAATCAATTTAAAGAATTATTCAGAGAAAGGTTCTGGAATAAAGATATACAACGAACATCAAGAAGAAAAGTTGAATTTGGGCAGTATTATAAAAATGGAAAATTATCAAGGGTGTCTTATGCCACACAGATATTTGGATACGCCAAAGAATTAGATTTGAACTATACTGATAATGAAATAATAGAGAAAATAGCGAATCAATTTAATAGAAGCATAAAACAAGCGTTTCAATTTTCACAGACAAAGGATAAATCAACACTATTAAGAATATTAGCAGATTATGACAGCGACGAAAAACAATATAAACAAAAATCAAAAAGACAACCTACAACATCAAGAGGAAGAAAATTACCCACAACGAGAAAATCTAAATCAACAAAAGGAAGAAGGAACAAACAAGTTTACGACGAATAATCACAAAAAATATGAAAAACAAAGCACCAATTATGGTCAAAGACCAGAATATAAAGAATACAATCAAGTAAATTGCACTGAGGTATCCGACAATAATAAAAATAATGGAAGAAAATTTAGACCATACGAGAAGTTTAAAACTCCTGTGAGTCAGAAAATGTTCAAACAAAGCATAAATGAGTTAGATGTTCTAAATATAAACATCGATGATGAACCTGATATAGATAATCAGGAAAACTAAATAAAGTTGTATTTCAAAATACAGAGGGGGGCAGAGATACAACGAGGATTAATACCCCAAAAAAGAAAAAAATTAAAAATTAAAATACTCATAAAATGTTAAATATGATTGTGGAGACATGGCATAAATCGGAACTGTTATCTATGTTAAACATTGGGAAAAACCTATAAAAAATACACCTTCTTATTCTTCAGATGAAAGAAATAAGAAAAGCTACAAGCAAGGTGAACAGATCTCATTTAATAAAAATTCAAAATATAAACGAATAAATTTAAAACCTATGTTGAGCAGACAAAAAATGAAATCAGCAAATTCATCGATATATGATAATTTGAAAGAAATCAAGAAGAGTTATGGCCACAGTGGAACAAAAAATAAAACATTATTAAACAATGATGAAAGCATCATAGAAGAAAAAGGACTGAAGAAGAAGAATCATCAAGAGAATGCAATCAACACATTTAGGTAAAGAAGAACCTAAAGTAAATGTAAAATAATTTTAAGCATTGAGCAAATTTTGAAAAAATATATTTATATTAAAAGTTTATTAAAAATTAAAGTATTTGAAAAATTAAATTTATAAAAAAAGGTAAAACAAAAGATTAAATTAAAATGTAAAATAAAAAAGATGTAAAAACCAAAAATTCAATATGATAAATTAGATAATATTAAAATTAAAACGAAAAAGAAAGCTAGTATAAGTAAAATCAAAATTAAATATAAAGTAAAGTTATCAGTTGCCTAACTTGTCTGTGTGCGTTGAAGAAATAAAGTTTTTCGCACGTAATTTCCTCTCAAAAGTAAAATATTATTTAAAATGAAAAAGAATAACTTAAGCACAAAGATTTAAATATGAAAACGTTTACTTCAAACGTTAAATACGTGCGAAATACTTTATTTGGGGGGCACGTATAGCCCACACAAACTTGCGCATGTAGAGAAATAAATTGTTTAAATTGTCTAAATCTAAGAAATAAAATTGTTGTAAGTTTGAACAATAAGAAAATGATATAATGTAAAAAGATAAAAGATATAAGTAGAAGTACGCGCGATCAGTCGTAGCAATGCTTTTTATCAGGTAAAAAATATAATTCATATAAATTTATGAAATAAAGTGCATTTTTAAATAGAATCAAAGCCACTTTATTTCAGGAGGGCATTGAGACATAGCAATTAGATTTTGTATCAGCAAAAGCATTGCTGCGAGTGAGCGCGGGTAGGGATATAGGAAAGATCCGAACACGCAGCTACGCCCCTAATTTCGACAGCCAAGCGACTACTAACTGTAACGCTTATGCTTTACAATGTATAATATCCCTACTCTGATGCGGCAGAGTAGGAATATAGAGGCAAGCGCCTAAAATGCGAACCATCGAGTTTCAGCGAGAAGCTAAGCTCGTCACTCTTGTATCGGTTAACGCTTAATAAAGTTCTCCTTAAAATTAAATACAGAGTCATGTATAATCTCTTGCTATTCAAACTCTTATAGCAGCAAAAGAAATGTCTAGTACGCATTTAAAAGATTAAATATAAAGTGAAGTGGTGAATTTTCCTTCACTATTAAAAGTAAATTATCTTAATCGTTAATGCATAAAGAAGCTAAGTGCCATTGTGAAATGTGCCTTGCATCGACGTGTTTTCTCGTAAAGCTTTGTGCTTAGTGTCTGCACGTCTTTGCAAGTGTGTTAATTGTGATTATCGAAAAACAAAATAAAAGATTTGGTACAAGAGACCACATAAGAATCCTCTATACCTTATGCTCCCATAACTCCCTGATATATTTTTCAGGAATATAACTTAAAGGTTTGACGAAAAGTAATGGACCCGAATCTGCAGGACATGGCGTTCCTATAGCGTACGATCTGGCTTTCGTCAACCTAACTATTAAATAACTCAAGATCTTATTAATTCGACGAGTTTGTACGCGCGAAAGGGATAGCGTGGTAAACTCGGAGTTTTATATATAAACGGCATCCATCTTGTTTTATCTTCATGATCTTGTCAAAAGGTAAAACAAGGTGCGAAGTTTTCGTATATGGTGATTTTATTCATCATATATTAAATAAAAGTACGTTATACTCGTGTATGACGTTACAATACATATACACTGCAGTTCAGGTACTTTTGTCCACCCTAGATTAAAATTATGAAAAATTTAAAGTTTTGTATCTCGATAAAAAATTATCGAACGGAGCTCTACAAGGTCTCATTTTGAAGGTTTTGTAGAAACCTTTATAATGGAAGAAGTAACATTCACACTTTTCCATTTTTTATGGATTTTATGTCATAATAAAAAAAAATTTTCAATTTATCTTTCAGAACTTTGATGCGATTTCTTTCAATGGGTGATTGTTGTATTAAAAAACTACAACTAACGTTTGAAAGCTCTTTCAAAAAACTATAAAATCTATGGTCGATAAATTTTTTCAAGTATTTATTTTAAGAGCTATATGCGGTTTTACACAAAAATAATGGTTTTTGTAAAAGTAGTTGTAGCTCTGTAGGTTTCGAGTTTACAGAAAAATTGTAATAAGGAAAAATGTTGCATTTTGTAAAAACAATTAATGTATCAGGTTCTAAAATAAAATAAATTCTTTTTTTTTTATTTTTTTATTATAAAAAAAATTTTCTGTTATAACATACACATATGACAAAACGTTTTTTCGTTCTTATTTTTTAATTTTTTTTTATTTTGCCTGAATACATATTTGTTTTTTTATGAAATAAAAAAATTTTTAATAGTAAAATAATGAAAAAAAAATTTATTTCATTATATTTTAGAACTCAAGACATTGATAGTTTTGACAAAATGCAACATTTTTTCTTAATACAATTTTTCTGTAAACTCAAAACCTACAGAGCTACAACTACTTTTACAAAAACCATTATTTTTGTGTAAAACCGCATATAGCTCTTAAAATAAATACTTGAAAAAATTTATCAACCATGGATTTTATAGTTTTTTGAAAGAGCTTTCAAATGTTGGTTGTAGTTTTTCAATACAACAATCACCCATAAAAAGAAATCACATCAAAGTTCTAAAAGATAAATTGAAAAACTTTTTTTAATTATGACGTCATAAAACCCATAAAAAATGGAGAAACGGTTATACTACCTCTTCCATTTTAAAGGTTTCTACAAAACCTTCAAAATGAAACCTTGTAAAGCTCCGTACGATAATTTTTTATCGCGATACAAAATTTTTCAGAATTTTAGTCTAGGGTGGGCAAAAGCACCTGGACTGCAGTGTATATAGTTTATAGATTTAGGGTTCATGGGTTAAAAGTTTATAATTAGATTTACATTCAGCAAGAAATGAATCGTTGATTGTTTTATTCGAAGTCCTTGAATTGACAAATCATAATTGATTTCTTAATTGAAATAATTTAACTAAGAATTCCACTTTGATTTTCTAATTGATGCTCTTTTAATTTGCGATTAGTTTTTGATTTCATAATTGAATTAATTTAATTCAAAATCCACATTCATTTTCCTAATTGGAGCTCTTTTAATTCAAGATTAATTTTTGATTCCTTAATTGAAATAATTCAATTCAGAATTTCACTTCGATTTTCTAATTAAAGCTTTCTTAATTCACGAATAATTTTTGATTTGTGAATTAAATATATTTAATTAACAAATCAAATATGATTTGTGAATTTAATGAGATTTAATTACGAATTTAAAAGAGATTTCTGAATTGAAATTTATTTAAATCCTAAGTTGATCTAAATATTTGCAACCTTGGAAAGAATCTTTCAAGAAATTCCAAAAGAAGACCAAAATAACGCTTAAGGTTTTAAGTTGTCCGACCAAAAGCAAACTTTACCGAAATCTTGAAACTTCATTTTCATAATATTTGAAGATTTCTTTGTGACAGATTTCTACAAATTCTATAAATTTTAGAGTTAAAGAGTTCTTAAAGATTTTTAATGAATTCTATATGATATATTTCTGTTATCCAGGAATTATAGTTTTTTTGAAGATTTTTATTGTATTACAAAAGAAAACCTATAATTTTCTTAAAGTTATCTTTGAAATGTCGACATTAATAAAGAAATTGTACAGTCTTCTTAAAGTTTTCCTCAGATAACTCGGGAAAAGTTTTGGATTTATTTTATTATTAATAAATCCACAAGTTAATAATTTGGTAATTATTTTCTTCCTAAGGGAAGATCCAAAAAAATAATAAGAGTCTCTTCTCCGTAAAAAAAAGAGCTTCAAACACGGAGTATTAGAACCTTTCGTACCTGCGTTTTCGAAATTTGAATAAGGGATAGCAGAAATAAAAAAAACGCCACCTAACAGTTATAAACAAGTAAGTACTAAAAAAATTATTCAAATCGATAATTGGGATGTTGCAAGAAATTTTTTTTTAAATTCATTAGATCCGTTATTAAGAAAATGAAAAAATATAGGACACGTATTTTTTCTTTTTTCATGAAAATGAAAACTTGAAGAGATAGAGGCAGTTGAAATTGGTGTGACGTCACGATTGTCATTTTGCCAATAGCAATCGTGACGTCATTTATCATAGCGCTATATCTATATTTATCAAAATTGTAATAACTTATATCGACTGTAACTTTTGCAATTTATCATATTTTGAAAAACAAAAAAATACGGGTCTTTTATTTTTTCATATTCTATCTGACGGATATAATACATTTTTTTTATGCAAAATGCTAATTGCTTTGATTCATATAATAAAAAAGTTCGCAATAGAATTTTCTGGCTAAAGATTTATTTAAGATAACAACTTAGGGAGATTTCTTTTCCATTTCCAAAAAAAGTTTACTTTAACTGTTATTTTTAAAGATATCGCAATAGGATTCTTAGAAAAGATTTCTTATGACTTAAAAACGCTTTCATAACGATTACTTTTGTAAAGATTTCTTTCAAAAAAATGCTGAAAGATTTCTTATACAACACTTTTAGATGATTTTGAAAGAAAAAATTACTCTTGGGGAAAGTTCGGTTAAAGTTTTGGTTTGACAGAACATCTCCCGAACTTGGGCAATGAGATTATACCAAACTTGATATTCTAAACCTTAATGTTTGGCAAAAGTTCAGGGAAAGTTTAATAAATGATAAGATGACGTTCAAAAAAGTTTATTTTAATGAGGAAAAGTGCAGAGAAAGTTTGGGAAAAAATTAATAAAAGCTGAGTTTGTCAGGGCAAGTTTGGGAAAAGTTTATAGAAATATATTGATCAAAGTAAAATAAATTTGGCAAAACTTATTTTGACTTTCATTAAAAAGTTTTCATTTTACTTCAATTTTCCAAAATACTGGAACAAAATTTTGCACAATTTTGGTAGAAGTGTAGGAAAAATTTGGTAAATGTTTGATAAACGTTTATCTATAGCATTTCAAAACTTTATATAAAATTCCGAAAAAGTTTGAAAAAGTTTATTCGCTGAGAAAAATTTTCTGGTAAAAATCACAAAGTATAATAGTGGCATAATCGGAGGTTGCCATCATAGCAGTTAGCATGTTTCATGGTAAAATTCAGAAAAAAAAGGAATTTTTATTGAATTTCCAGTAGATTTTACTATGTAATACATTAGTGCTGATCTATCAGATATAATAAAATATCTGACTCAGCAGTAATCCTATAGAGGTAGTCATAGCTACCTGTACATAGGTCCGGTAATTGAACTTAAATACTAAAACCTAAAAATTAACTCTTATATCTAATTAAACTTTCCATTAATAATTATTTTTTTTTTTTTTTTTTTTTACATACACATAAATATAACCATAGACTAGCCAATCATAATATGTTTTAATAACTCATAGTACATTGGCACTGATCCATTTTTTTATTTTTTTCTTGTTATAGATGTACCCTAAATCTAAATTTTTAAGACTAGGATTATCTTTTGGAAGACAATTAAAGATTTGAATAGCTTTGATATAACTATTTTTATTGCTGACAGCCTTCGAGCACTTCGGTGGTATTATTAATTTTTTCCTAGTTCTACTAGTTGATGTTATATATAAATCCTTTATTTTGTTATAATGATATGAAATACATTCATAGGCAAAGGTTTGCTTCATATTTAAAGGGTTCTCTACAATAAATTTGTTCTTGTTTACAATTTTCAAAATCGTATTTTGTGTTCTTTGTAATAAATTTAAGTTATTATTGAAAGCACCACCCCAGGCAATATTTGCACAGCTTGTTATACTATGGAAAAATGCATAGTATATTATTCTAAGTATGTCAGTTTGCATAAATTTAGATAATTTATACATTATATATATTATGTATTTAGTTTTTTTCAGTATATATTGAATATGTTTATCCCATCTTAGTCTATAATCAAAGATAACACCCAGATACTTACAATATTCAACTCTATTAATACTATGCCCCCTAATACTAATGTTAATTTTGTCAGGAACACTGTTACAATAATTGCCAAATGTAATGAAAACTGTTTTTGTTACATTCAGAGACAGCTCATTAAGAGCAAGCCAATCACTCACGTCACCTAAATATTCATTCATTTTATTTTCAACTTTACTCCAAGCATCATCCATTGCAATAACAGCTGTATCGTCTGCAAAGGAGACTACATGGTCTAATCTGTTACGAATTAGATCATTAATATATATCACAAACAAAAGTGGTCCAAGAATGGTACCTTGAGGCACTCCTATTGACACAGTCTCGTAACTACTGTCAAACTTCCCAATTCTAACTTTTTGTTTTCTATTATTTAAATAATTGCAAATAAGATTAAATGCGTTTCCTCTGACACCGTACCTGTAAAGCTTTTCCAACAATATAGCATGATTAACTGTATCAAAAGCTTTTGCTAAGTCTAGGAACGTAATAGCTATTGGCCTACTCTTATCTAACTCACTATATAAAATATTCGTTAAATAGCTAAAAGCATCTTTGGTACCCTTATTTTTCATAAAACCAAATTGATTACCCGATAATAATTTATTCTTTTCAAAAAATGAATATAATCTAATATAAATAATTTTTTCTAAAATTTTTGAAAAATTCGAAATTAAGGATATTGGCCTGTAATTAGATGTTTCCATTTTATTACCAGATTTGAAAATTGGTACAACTTCAGCTATTTTTAGAGCTTGAGGCCAGATAGAATTTTCAATACATAAATTAAATATATGTGTTAAAGCACTAACAATTTGATGTGATATTATTTTCAAAGTATTAGTAGATATATGATCTACACCACCATTTGTTATTTTCAAGCTATTAATTATTTCAATTATTTCAAAATTATTAGTTGGATTGATAAAAATTGAATTTTTATTCATTATTGGTAAGTGTACTTGTTTATTGAGTGGTTTATTTATTTTTTCACTAAGTTTATTACTTATTGAACAAAAATAAGAGTTAAAGTAGTCCGCAATTAATGATTTATCTTCTATAAAACCATTATCAATAGCAATTTTATTTATTTCAGACTCTCTAGGCAAGTTAGTACCCATTTTATTTTTTATCTGCTTCCAAAGTTGCCTACTATTATTTGAATTATTTTTGATTAATTCACTGTCATGTTTATTTTTAGCATTGTTAATAATCTTATTAAGTATTTTAATATAATTTTTATATTCAGCTTGTTTCATTTCATTATTTGGATCTTTTTTCATTTTAATATATAATCTTTCTTTTTTCCTGCATGAGATCATTATAGCTTTTGTAATCCAATCTTTCCTTGGAATTATATTTTTATTTTTTACTCTAACTACATTTTTAGATTTTTCTAAACAGTCTTGAACTTCTGATATCAACAATGAAATAGCTTCGTTGGGATCGTGCATTGATTCTATTTTATTCCAGTTTTTGCTCTTAGCTATTCTTAGCAGTTTAGTATAATTAATATGATATCTAACATTTTCTTTTTTAGATAAAGATAGACTATTCAATTTTAAAAATAAAGGATAATGATCGGTAAATGGTATTAAAAGTTTAAATGCCTTACTTCCTATTGATTTAGATTTAATGAAAATATTATCAATACACGTCCCCCGTCCGCCAGCATTATTCGGCCTGGTTGTGCATACGAACCCTGGGAAAAAACCATTTTCAAGCATATTGTTTAATAAACCTAGACTGTATTGATCTTCGTTCATAACATCAATGTTATAATCACCTATAATTAAATGATTCTTTACATTTCTTTTACTTTTAATGTACGTATTTAAGTTAGCTATAAATTCAGTGCAATGGAGATCATGACACCTGTACAGGGCTGAAATTTCAAGATGTCTATTATTATTTAAAGTTATTTGTGAATTTGATATTGCAAGTCTTCCCACTTGTATTACGTCAGTAATCTCCGTAACACAGTCTCTTATATACACAACCACACCGTCATTCTGGTTTAACATACTATTGTTGTAATACAATTTATAACCTTTGATCGCAAAGATTTGCTGATTTGGTAAATACCATGTTTCTGAACAAACTATTATATACGGTTTAATCCTCAAACTCCCAACAAAGACATTTAGATTATTATAATTAGCATTCAGGCTTCTAATATTAACATATAAAATAAAGCAATCTTTTTTATTTATATCCCTGTTAAGAGCTTTTAGATCTCTATATGATACTTCCTCTTGAATCACATCATTTTGAATATCTTCAATGAATTCGATGTGTTGCTCCATTATATATCCTTAGGTTTTCTTGTTCGAAGTAGTGGTGTCAGATTAGCATTAGCTTTAGCTCGAGTTTTTATACTTGATACACTTGGTTGTTTACATGCATCAGCAGTTTGATTACGGCTTTCTTGATTACGGTTTTCTACTTTGCCAACATATCTTGGTATAACAGGCCTCACTGGATAATCAGTCATCTCAACATACCTGTTGAGTTTTTTCTTTAGTATTCCACATTTATCAGCATCATTAGCTATATGGCTAACCTCAAAATTTGTATTATACTTGAAGTTACTGTAGGTACAGTTAGCACATGCAAAATCTGATGTGATTATGCATTGTATAGTTTTATGCGGGCCAGCACATTTCATACAGCAAGGATCATTTGTACATTTTAGTGAGTTATGACCAAATCTTGCACATTTAAAGCATGGTTTGACATTAATTATGTCCCATACCTTACAGCATTGATGACCAATAAATAATCTAGATTGATTTTCTCTGATACGTTTATATAAATTACTTGGTACTTCTATGACTATGCTTATTTTGCTTGCAGTTATTTGATTAATATGTAGTATTTTACACTTGCCTTGCATTTCCTTGAAGTTCCGTTCATTTATATCCTTTTCAAGTTCCTCGAGACTCATTTGGGAATAGTTATCAACGCCAACTATTTTCATTTTAGGAGATGCAATTTCTTCAATTTCAGCCTTATAATTATTTGATAATTTTTTTGTTAACAGATCTATTGTTGTTTTGGCACTTTTATCACTCATACTAATTATTTCAATGTCACAGTCATTAAGTACATTAATATTTTTTGTTTGTATATCCTTCTCTTTAGTTAAAATATCACAGACCTTTTTGGAAAAATCAGCTAAATTAGTATTCTCTTTTTTTAAATTCTTAACAATTATTTTTGGTACTCTAGTGTTTTTGACTATGGGTTGATCAGTTAATACATCAGCAAAAGTTTTTTGTTTATACTGTCTTACATCATTTTCATCTTCATTATTTCCTTTTTTTAATAACTCTTTCAATAAAGCATTTTTATCTGTCAACTCTTCATTTAGTTGTATTAATAATCGAATTTCAATTTGTTGGTTTTCTATTTCAGAACTATCATCTCTTAAGGTTGCATTAAGTTCACCAATATCTTCAGCCCTTATTGCATTTTTAGACATTTCACTTAAAATTTTATGTTTTATATGATCTTCTTTTTCACTTTTTATGCAAGCAATAAGTTTTTTAGTGTCTTCATTCAGACTTATATCTTTGTCTTTTGAGGTTAGATTGAGTTCCACGTGGTCCGGACATATTACCAAAACATCACTAATGTATTTTTTATTCTTGCATCTTTCAAAATCACTACTGTGATATACATTTTCACAAATAATACACACAACAACTGAGACTTTTTGTTTAGGATGGCATTTATACCTAATTTCAGAATTTTTGTCAGGAGGATCACCTGAGTGCGTCTCACCTCCTGACGCCATCTTGAGAATGTGACATGGTAGTTTTTTGTTATAATGGCAGTGTATGACTACACTACCATTATAACTTGTAATTTTTACAAGAAAATATTTCTCTGTATTCGAAAAAAAATCGAAGTCTATCTGGTAAAAGAGATCGATTGGAAACTATCAAAAATGAAAATGAAATTCATGCTATTTACATACCAGACATCGATAATTCTGGTGATTTTTTCCCAAAAGTCCATAGTTTTCGAGAAAAAAATTTCTGAATGTTTAAGTAAAAAATTTAGCGTTTTGAGCGCCATTTTCAATTTTGCGGACCAAAATTAATTATATAAATCATCGATACTTTAGGTTTAGATAAAAAGTAAACGATCTACAAAGATTTTAGAGTGATTCCAAACCGGAAAGTCGACGAAAATCGTAGTTGAAAAAAAAGTTTATTGAAAAAAATCGTGTTTTTTTTACAAAAAACCTCTATTTTCACGTGGAAATTTTATTTTTTTCAAATGTTCATGGACGCCATCGGAAAGAGCAACCTTTTTTCTACAAAATACACTATGTCACAATTCTTTTCTCCGCTAAATGAGTTACAAATAGCGACGTGGAAGTGGTGGTTTAAAAAGTGTCCTTCCCGGCGTTAATGGGTTAAGATGTTGTCGTAGAAAATGTTCCACAGTTCCGGGCCTAAGATCGATCCTTGAGCTGCTCCTACCGTTACCTTTCTAGATTTAAGTCCGTTCTTGGTCTTGTACAGTAGCTGTCTGTCTTTCAGATATTCTTCTATCATAGATAGAAGGTATCTTATAGATAGGTATCGTAGATACAAAGGTATCTTATATTTTTCTCTCAATGCTTGGACAATACCTTCCCATCTAGCCAAGTTAAAAGCATTTTTACCATGTTTTTATTAGCTTCTCTTCGTGTCTGTTTGTCTGTATGTCTGTCTGTATGTCTGTCTGTCTGTTTGGATGAAATTTTGTAATCGATTTAAAACTAACTTTCCGATGAGCTAAAGACTTTAAATTTTAAACATAGCTCAGATTCCGATGACAATGCAATATTATAGAAAAAAATGTGTATATTTCCACCGATTTATATATTAATGAGGTAAAGTAAGGTAATTTGGGACAACGTTCAACTTGGGACATAATTCTGGACATCAATAAAAATTGCTATTTTTAAATATGATAATATGACAAATATTAATAAGTAAAATTATTCATAGTAAACTAAGCTGTTATTTATACGAATAATTACTTTATATAATTAAATAAAAATTTAAGAATAATTTAAATAAATGAAAGAAATGAGACTGTATAATAAGTTGGAAAATGACGTACATATGGGCCCATCCATTGCTAAAACTGCTATTTATACATACGATGAAAAAAAAAAGAATTCCTCTTATCACATGTAATTAATGACTTTAATTAATAATACGATAGTGAAGGATACTTTTTAGAAGTACATTCATAGTCAAAATACATTTTTTATTAATAAAAAAACATGTTTAAATTTTGCTCCCATTTTTTAAAAGGGAACCATAATTCTGGACAGAAGTCTCGCGCATGTCCCGAATTTGCTTACTGTTCTGCAGCGTTACTCTAATTGTAGACACGTAGAAAAACATTGTTAAAAATTAAAATTTTTTACAAAAATTTTCTGAAATAATATGCTAATTATATTTACTTTGTTGTATTCGTGGCTACGGTGTTTAGTATATATATATATAATTCAAATGTTTAAAAACATTATTTACTTGCAAAAATTTTAAGTTCAAACCTAACCTCTTCATGTAAGTACTACTCACTATTACATTCATGTATAATGTACTTAATTTTTAAGATAATTAACTAATTATCTTAAATAATTAAATTATTTACAGATTTATAATAGGTAGAAAAAATAATAAAGTAATAAATAAGAATAGAATTACAACAACAAAACCAAATAGATCTCAAGAAAAGTGTAATGAAGTAAAAAAATTAACTGGTATTAATAAAGATAAAACAAGAAAATTCAAATCAAATAAATGCAATGGAAAAAAACTATAATAAAGAAACACTTATGAAAGCATTAACAGGAATAGAAAATGGACAGACTCTGTGACAGGCAGCTACACTTTTTGGAATACCAAAGTCAACACTGCATACTAAATTCAATTGTCGTGTACCAATAGACTGTGCTAGAAATGCACCAACTATTTTAAGTCCCAAAGAAGAATTAGAAATAGTTGAATGGATTATTTACTGTGCAGAAAGAGGATTTCCTGTCACAAAAAGTTATTTATTAGACTGCGTACAGAAATTTATAATTGCAGAGAAGAGAAAGAATACTTTTAAAAACAACAGACCAGGTAAACATTGATACAATGGATTCATAAATGTTAAACCAGAAAGAATTTTCAATTTGGATGAATCTTCATTCAATTTAGTACCAAAAGATAATGCAGTTATAACACAAAAAGTTGCAAAATCTGTATATCAAATTGTCGGAGGCAATGAGAAAGCTTGTATGACAGTACTCGTTACTGCATCGGCTTCAGGACGGATACTTCCTCCTATGGTACTGTTTGATTTGAAAACTATTCTAAAGAAAAGCCTTGTTTATAGCATACCAAAAGGCTGGGGCATAGGACATAGTGACAGAGGTTGGATGACATCGGAAACCTTTTATATTTACATAGTAAATATCTATTACGAGTGGCTGATAGATAATGAAGTGGAGTTTCCAATAATTCTGTACGTAGATAGTCATGCCTCTCATCTCACTTTGCCCTTAATAAATTTCTGTAAAGAATTTCAAATAGAACTAATAGCACTATATCCTAATGCCACCCATATAATCCAGCCTTTGGATGTGACTCTATTCCATCCATTGAAAGAGGCATACAAAAGTACTCTACGAACATGGAGGACTGACAATAATATAGTTGATGTTAAAAAATCAATGGTCGCTGGTATTTTAAAAAAGGCTCTTGATTTTATTGATGTGACCGAGACAATTAAAAATGGATTCAGGGCATGTGGGTTATATCCATTTGAATTGAGTGCAGTTAATTATGTTATTTTAAATAAAAAAAAAGAACAAGAATCCTAGATCTTCATCTGATCAGTTAGAAAGTCTAAGCAGTACGATGAACAATAAATTATTGCATCTATTGAATTTATTTGAGCAGAATGTTATTTATGCTGAAACTTTACAAACATTCAAGCACAATGAATTTAAAGAGTTGTAGAAAGGTGAAGACAGTCAAAAAGAACTTTTTGAATATTGGAAAGCGTTGAAGAAATTTTGTGGTATTTAGTATACTAATTAGTGCATTGTTCAGCACAGTCCACAATTAGCTCCCTACGCTGTCCAGCTTTAGGTTGCATTTTATTTAACATTATCCAGTTTTAACTCCCTAATACTCTAAAATTAAAACCTTATAATTTTTTTAATTATAAAGATATTGACTCTATCCTTATTGGAAAATAAAGTCCATACAGCCTACTAAAAGCCTTGATTTACGGATTTATCAAAATTTAAAAAATAAAATGACAATAATAGAGTTATATTTGGTGGATGCTAAAATCCGTCTCAAATTACCTTACTTCACCTTATCGATTATATGCGGAGATGTTTGCAAAATTGAAAATTTTATATATAGATATACTTTTAACATTGGTGTCAAAAAATCTTCGAAAATTTTTAAAATTCTTTATTTGATATATTAATATATTGATATATTCAACATTATATTTTTGCATGCATTGTTGGATAATACAATCGAATTTATATATTTCTACCGATGTATATATCGATATATTCAACTATATACAGAGATGTTTGCAAAATTAAAAATTTGAAGATTTTATCTGTGGATATACTTTCAACATTGGTATCTAAAAATCTTTGAAAATTTAAAAAATTCTTTTGCTTGTCATATATCGTAATTAGACATAAATTATAGCATTTCCCATTGTTTTTATTAGTCTTGACATTAAATTTTATCGATTTTATGGTCCATTAATTGATAAAATATCATATATTAGTAGAACTTCCAATAGCGTCATAATCTTCAAAATAGCGGGAAATTCAGCATGCGACCACGTGTTCTCTGAAAATAGTCTAGATGTTGACTTATTCAAAAAAAATTCATTTCAAACAAAAAAAAATTTACATACAAAAGAGCAAAAAGTAAAAAATAATATTTAAATTTAAAAAAAATTTTTAAATACCACGTTTTTAAAACGACTAAAAAGTATGAAATAATTTTCATAGTTATTAAAAATTATTTTATACTTTTTAGTCGTTTCAAAAACGTGGTATTTAAAAATTTAAAAAGTTGACTTAAAATATACCGAAAAATATATCTAAAAATATAGCTGATAATATAGCTGAAAATACAGTTATATTTTCAGCCGTTGTAAGCTACTGAAAATATTAACTAGATTTTTACCAAAAAAATAACTGGATTTTTACCTAAAAAATCCATATAAATATAGCTATATTCCAGTTGAATATAGCTGTATTTTTATCTATATTTTAGTTATTTTTTTAACTAATATTTTTAGCTAAACATTTTTGACGGGGGTCACTTCGATGTATTGCTCCTGCCTTACTCCATGTTCTGGGAACAGGGGGGTGACTATATTTTCCATTACGTTCGCTTCTCGTAGAAGAGGTTTCGCAAACTTTCCGAGTTTTTCATTACTATTCTATAACCTAGTCCCCACGGATCGTTATCTATTTCCGCGCAAAGAGCTCTCCAGTGCATTCTTTTACT
>JAFFSR010000301.1:5647500-5690000 GCA_017163975.1 Anastatus disparis | reverse complement strand
GGACTGAATAACTTTGCGAGAACGTTCACTTGGTTTTAATGACTTTTTACTTGCAGTTACTTATTTACTCGATTTTACACCCATTCCTGTCTTTTCTTTTTATTTCACAGCATTTCCAACAACAAAAGCAGTTGCTTTTTTGGTAAGACTTGCATCTTTGGCTCTAACACGCTGCCAAGCTTTATCAGCGAGCTTCATGTCAGCTACTTTTTGATCAGTATTTTTATCAGAATAAGATATGTCATGTTCTTTGCATACTTAATCAAGTGGATTCCCAATAAGCACACATCTGGAAAAAAGAATTCTTTAAGAATTCACGAATGTCCGCTCTGAAGTTAATAAAACATATTAATAAAGTATTCATAAAATATTCACAAAGTATTCTTCCACAAAATTTAAATAAAAAATAACTCTTCAACGTACCTTTATAAATATTTTAAAAGGGTTAAGAAAGTATTCATAAAGAATTCTTTTTTGAAAAAGTAATCATAATCCAAAGTATTCATAAAGTAGTCAAAAAGTTTACTTTTGAAACACTGATTTCCTAGTAACTTAGTCACTTTCAAAAATCGAAAGATGTAATGGATATTTTATCGTTTTTCAGATTGTTTTAAAATCATTTTTAATTTTGATTTTCATGAAATTCAAAATTGAAAACTTGAAATTCCTGATAATTTTATAAATTGTAAAAATTCAATTTAATTAATCATTTAATAATTTAAATATTTTTTATCTATTTTAAACGAAAAAATTGTTAACATTTTATGAAACAAAATATATAAATATTTTAAGTGTGTTTTAAATAAATTCTCATTTTGAGAATTTAAACAAATATCTAAATCTAAACATTCTTCAATTTAAATTAAATTAACCATGACTTCACAAAAAATGTCTTTTATTAAATTAAGGTATCTCTTGAATATTTAATAAATTTTTACTTAAATTATTCAAATAAAAATGTAGTTTGACTAATATTATTAACCATGAATAATTAATTAACAAATTTACTAACATTTCTTATGCTTATACCAATGAACATGTACAAGTTTCGAGAATTTATTAATAGATGAGTTGGTAGCCAAGTAGGCTAAGTCATGGGCAACAGTTTTTTTTATTTTGTTTGACATCCTCAAGAACCGTGGTTCGAATCTCGAACAAATAATTTTTTTTTTTAATTTAATAGCTTATTTTTAATCAATTATAACATTTTTTGTTTTTCATAATCATGTAAAATAGAAGGATTATTTATAATTTGATGATTAAAAAAAGTATTTTGAGAATGTGATTTAATCAAAAGAATTGTAAAGAATACTTTGTGAAAACTTTAAAAACTAAAGTGGTCGGACATTCGCGAATAAACAAAGCAATCATTAAGAACTCTTTATTGATACTTTCGTTTACGAAAGTATACATAAAGAATTCTTTTTTAATTCTCTCTTTGACACCGTTTGCTTGTTGGGTTGATACCTGTATCACCTCTTTTTAGACGCTTTTTCGGTTTTGTTCCAGGACCAGAATATTGATATCCAGGAATATGCATTTCAATAGGTAACTTACTTATTACTTTATCAAGTAACACTTTATCTTATAGTGCTTCGGTGATTTGTGTACGAGCATCTCTCTTCGAGTTCTGATGTACAACTGATAATCAAAATATAAAACAGGCGTTTATATTGTGAAAAGTTTAATCTTAGATTTGACTTTGTTACGTAAATATGGATTTTACTGAGCAGAACGTCAAACTTCCCGTCGCCAATTTCGATTTTGAGAAAACGAAAAAGAAAGAAGTGACACGGGGAGTTACTTCCAGATGATATACGAGCAGTATTCTGTGGCCCATTGAACTGTGGAAAAACTAATAGTATATTGGCTCTAATTACACACCCTAATGGTCTTAGATTTGAAAATTTGTATGTGTACTCTGAATCCTTAAATCAACCAAAATACCAATTTCTTCAAAAAGTTTTAGAACCAATTGAAGGTATATCATATCTACCGTTTAGTGAACATAGATCTGTAGTGTCTCCAGATGAAGCCCTACCTAATTCAATTATGATTTTTGACGATGTGGCTTGTGAGAAGCAGGATAACGTCAGAGCTTTTTTCTGTATGGGGAGACACAAAAGTATAGATAGCTTTTATCTATGTCAGTCATATGCTCATATACCGAAACATCTCATCAGGGACAATATTAATTTGATGGTAATTTATCGACAAGATAATGTTAATCTTAACTTTAAATGAATTTCAAAATCTTCGTACTGAATGCTGGAAGAATAAAAAGTATGGTTTTGTTTTTATTGACAAAGATGGAGCAATGAATGATGGTAGATATAGAAAAGAATTTGACTATTTTGCCATTAAAAAGGAAGTATAAATCTTAATATTTGCAGTTTGATTGTAGACAGCATCTTGTCAGCATGCCTGACTCTAAGAAAGAAAAAAATATTTTTAGCGAGCTCTTACGAGCACGTGAGGCTATTAAAAAAAATACTCTTTGTTAAAAAAGGAGAGAGATGATTTTGAAAAGGTTATTGGTGATACTTTAGAATCAGTTATTACACCACTTGAAAAGCTTGTCAATTCAACAACTGAAAGTGTATCACATTCTTATCACATTTCGGCTATAGACAGTAACAGAAAATCGGCAAAAAAAAAGATTGAGATTCAATGAATCAAGTTATATTCTAAACGACATTAATGACTCCTGTTCTACGTTTGATAATGATGCTCCTAATGGGGATGATTTTTTTTCGATAAATAGCACAATGATGAATTCATCATTCAATTCTGCAAATTCATCATTCAAATCTATATATTCACCATTTGTATCTGCGCATAAAGAAACTGAACTGACAGACTTTTTATCAATGCTAAATGGAAACCGCAGCAAAATTGATAACATATACGGAGTGAGAAAAGTCAGTGGGGTATACATGATGGGTGATTCACAAATTGAATTTGATGATAGAATAATAAAATTGAAAGATTTAAGTTTTCCTAAAAGCAGTGGTCTAACGGAATTGCTTTTCAAAATGAACCAGATGATAATCTTTTAAGTACAAGAGATCGTAAGAACTATCGCATTATCCTGGAAGCAACAAATGCCCATGGAAAAAGACATAGCAAAAATGAGGATATATGCTCTTCGAAGAGTAGAAAATATTCAAAAATCATAGCACTAATATTCCGCAGTGATCGCAGTAGAATGTCTACCAGCGGAGAGAGTCTCATACCTAAATATAAAATAGCAAAAGAGAATACTTCCATAGATCCAGTCTACTGAGATGATCCAAATGAGCTTGTCGAAAGACTACGATTATTAATAGCCGAACGATCTGCTGGAAATAATAATCACAACAATAAAATTCAATCAATTATAGAGGAACTACGTGAAGCTGGACATATATATTGAGGTACACTATTTTCAATTCAATAGTAGTAACATGAGTCTCGATGTGTTTGGAAGAAAACTTGAGGGCTCACAAGTGGAAATATTGGATTCAATTTTACATCAGGTGGTAATTTTGATTTAGAAAATAAGCGGCTTTGCAATATTGGAGAGGCTAATCATCCAAATGATGCGATTAATTTGAATTCACTAAATAATATCCTATAGAAAGAAATTGATTACTTATCTTCTAAAATTATAGAAGTTGCTAAAGCTATACAAAAATATGAGAACAAAGTTAAAATATATAAAGCAGAATCAGACGTAGAATTAACTTATCCCTATGTTATGACTCAACGAAATTTTGCAAATATTGAATATATAATTAAAGAAATTAATAGGCAATTGGATATTGCTGAAGTTGAAGTTTAAGATGGAACGTCAAAGAGTAGTTGAAAAGCTACACAAGCCAGCTCGTTGCAGGTATAAGCAAAGAAAATATGACATACGCGGATTAGATGAGACTTGGCAAGCTGATCTTGTAGAAATATTACTTTATTTTAAAGAGAACAAAGGTTTCCGCTACTTACGAACTGTTATAGATATATGTTCAAAGTATGCATGAGCTGTACTAGTCAAATCGAAGAGTGGCAATGATGTTACTCTAGTTATGAAGTTAATATTAAAACAAGGACGGGTGCCATCGAATTTACAACCTGACCAAGGAAAAGAATTCTGCAATTCAAACTTTCAGAATCTCATGAAAAAGTACAAGATAAATCACTACTCTTCACACAATAATCTCCATGCAAGCATATGTGAGCGCTTTAATAGAACTTTAAAGAATGCAATGTGGTTGGAATTCAGTAAAAAGGAAGTCATAAATGGTTGGATATTCTGCCTGAGTTAGTGAAAGCATACAATTCTAGAAAACATCGGACAACAGGAATCGAGCCTGAAAACGTTATGAAGATAAATGAAAAAGAAATCAAGAAAAATTACCCAACTGATAAAAGACCTGTAAAAAAATCAAAATCCAAAGGAGGAGATAAAGTGCGAATAAGTAAGATAGAACAAGTTTTTGAAAAAGCTTATACACCAAATTAGTCAACTGAAATTTTCACAATAACAAGAGTTGTTAAAACCAATCCTATAACTTACCATGTCAAAGATTATTATGATGAACCCATCTCTGGCGGCTTTTATGAAACGGAAATTATTAACGTTTTTGGGCGTTCTTTTAACGAAAATGTGCGGAATCCTGTCTAGTTTTAAATGCAATCTCGATTTTTGTAATACAATTTGATCTCACTGAGTTATTTACGAAAAACCGAAAAAAGCGATTTTTTTCAAACACGATTTTCTCAAAAACTATATTTTTTTTTTAAAAATTTTTATATGATTTTATACATAAAAAATACTAACTTTTAGGGTAGGTGAGAATATGCGATTTTGCCTTATTCTTTTTTAACAGATTTTTAAACGTTTTTTTATATTTTCGATTTTAAAACATTGATACCATGGTGCATCGTACTATTTTTCCAACTTTACGTGTTCTTACAACTATTTTTATGCTTTTATTTATTAATATATCAAAAATATTAACAATAATCTTTAAAATAAACCCCGGATCGAATATTTTGATCAATTAGAACCAAAGTTATGACGATTTAAAGTTTAAAAAAAAATGCTGAAAATTTAAATACATATGATATTTACATTGAGGAAACGTAATTTTCGTTAAAGATTAAAATCTGAAGACATAAATTTTTTAATTAAAAAAAAAAGTTATTTTGATGTAAGAATACGTAACCATTCATCCTCTTTTTATGGTACATTATTATAATAAAAATTTTTTTTGTTGAAGAATATAATTTTTTTATTAGTTTGAATTTCGCGCCTAGAATTGGAATTTATTTTGTAGGGAGTTGACGCATGTCACCACTAGGTGGCGATGATTCGTTCTTTGCATTCTCATTAACGATTTGACGCGTTTGAAAATATAAGAAAAGGAAGATAAAAAATAAAGATGTTTAAGAAAAATAATTTTTTTGTTTTGTCATTGAACAGAATATCAATAATGGCATCACTGATTGTTAAAATAAAGTGCAAAGATTTAAAAGAAAGGCACAAAAGAGTTGTTTATAATTGCTCCAAAAGTCCGCTTATTTTAAGTCCGCCGATTTTTTTATTCACATTAGTTCTCAATTCATTAGTGTTCATTTCTTAACTGTATCGCATATTATTTGTTCATTGAAAATGACCAAATAATATATTTTAGTATTTAAAAAATTCACCTTTTGAAAATACAAAATTCAAATTCAAAATTCAAAATTCAAAATTCAAGATTCAAAATTCAAAGTAAATATATTTATTTAAAGTTTCAGCATTTTTTTTAAACTTTAAATCTTCATAACTTTGGTTCTAATTGATCAAAATATTCGATCCGGGGTTTATTTTAAAGATTATTGTTAATATTTTCGATATATTGATAAATAAAAGCATAAAAATAGTTGTAAGAACACGTAAAGTTGGAAAAATAGTACGATGCACCATGGTATCAATGTTTTAAAATCGAAAATATAAAAAAACGTTTAAAAAGCTGTTAAAAAAGAATAAGGCAAAATCGCATATTCTCACCTACCCTAAAAGTTAGTATTTTTTATGTATAAAATCATATAAAAATTTAAAAAAAAAAAAATAGTGTTTGAGAAAATCGTGTTTGAAAAAAATCGCTTTTTTCGGTTTTTTGTAAATAACTCAGTGAGATCAAATTGTATTACAAAAATCGAGATTGCATTTAAAGCTAGACAGGATTCCGCACATTTTCGTTAAAAGAACGCCTAAAAACGTTAAAAAATGACGGAGCTATAGTCATTTAAAAGTAGAGATTCATTTTCATTTTTTCAATTTTCGCTTTTACATCCAACACTAAAATTGTTGTAGTATAAAAAAAAAAAAAAATTTTGAGCGTTCTGCGATATAAATTTTATCTTCATATACATAATAGAAGGTATTTTCATTACTTAGAAGAAAAAAAAAATTCGATCAGTGACGGCCTGCATCAATCTGAATGGAATCAGCCATGTATACATTTGTATACAATAACTCTATTAGTATTAGTTTAATTTGGATATATTGCTGAGAGGATAGCATACTTGAAACATTAATTGTTATTGTTACGAACATGGATACATACTTTTTTCTTTTGTATAAATGGTGGTAGAGGAATGTACGAGCTGCCCTTGATCAGAGAATATTTTTTCATATTTATACTCACCAGGAGAGGCTATGAGCTTCGGGTCACAGATCTTGATGAAACTTTGGGATACGTTTTCCGGTACCAAAATATGATTACAGCCAGAGCGGTACGGTCTAACGCTTCGAAAAACTGAAATTATAGACGTTTCAAGTCTTATTTTAAGAAAAATGTAAAAAATGCTCCTAATTGAAGTAAATAATTCAGTCTAGAAATGTCTTTAATAAATTAACAGAAACTAAAATGAAAGTAGAGAAAGAAAGCTTTAATTTGCCGTTTTGAGAATTGAGAAATAATAATTAGAACCAGAGATATGTGTGTTCAAAGTTAAGCAGCAAGAAGGTACCAAAAATCACCGTCCTTCAGAATGTAGATGATTTACCTTCTGCGTTGTGGACTTTCTTGATGATTTTTTTCGATTTCTGCGAATGGCAAAAAGAGCAAGTCGATGAGGTGTCATCCGAACTTGAACTGGAACTCGAACTCGAGCTGGAAATCCTGACCCTCAAAGTGCGCTTAGGTTTAGGGCTTGGGCTTGCCCTAGGGGTTTCAATCCCCTCAAACAGATGCTGCATTGATGCGCTTATCGGTGGCGGTGGCACTAAAACAAGAAAAAAAGATTAAATTATAAACAATACAAAAATAAATAAAAAACGCTGCTAAGTGCTTTGGCGGAATGCTTACTCATAGAGCTCTTTGAGTTTCATTAATTTTTTTATATTTATTTTAATGTGATTTAATATAAAAAAAATGGTCTAGCATTAATATTTATTTATAAATTTGTACTTTAAAAGAATGATGACAACGAAATTTCTAACCACGCTAAGAAAGAAGATAAATGAAAAATAAAAATTTGTATGAATATTTTCAAAATTCTTTTAAATTAAAACTGCACTGAGAATATTAATTTTCCATAACTTGTTTTCTTCAGACAGTAGCAAATAACTTCCATACAAATTTTGGAGCAAAACTATCAAACGGTTTTCATAATATAGAAAAAACATAAAAAATAAAAATTATTTTTTAATTTTAAAAATGCTACAAAATAAAAAGTATGCCAAGAAAATCAGTTTTCAAATATTTTTATTATTTTAACAGTAGCAAATAATTTCTATACAAATTTTTAAACAAATTCTTAGAGTAGTTTATGTAAGACCCAAAAAAAATAAAAAAATTTTTTTTTTAATTTTCAGAATTTTCTTAAATTAAAACTGCGATAAGAGAATAAGTTTTCTAAAGCTTGTTTCATTAAGGCAATAACGAATAATTTGCAAAATGATTTTAGAGAAAATCTAACGGATGGTTTTTGTGTAATATAAAAAACAATGAAAAATAAACATTTTTACAAAAATTTTTAAAATGCTCTTAAATTAAAACTGTGCTAAAGAAATGAGTTTTCCAAAGCTAATTTTCCTCAGACAATAGCGAATAACTTGCATACAAATTTTGGAGCAAATCTATCAAATGATTTTCATAAAATAAAAGAAAAATGAAAAAAAAAATTTTTTTTTTAAATTTTCAAATTGCTCTAAGATTAAAAGTGCGCTAAGAAAATCAGTTAGTAAAAGTTTTTCTTTTTTTGGTAGTCGCAAATAATGTCCATACAAATTTTCAAGAAAATTCTTTGAGTAGTTTACGTAAAATACCAAAAAATATGAAGAATCGAAATTTTTTTAAAATTCTTAAAATGGCTCTAAAAAAACTGAGCTATGAAGATCTATTTTCAATAGCTTCCCCCCCCAGTTAAAAAAAAAAAATAGCATGCAAAATTTGAAGCAAATCCATCGAGTAGTTCTTGAGACACACACACACATACACACACACACACACACACACGCACACACACACACAGACAGACATTTTCTGGAAACCACTTATTTCGACTCCCTGAGTCTAAATATGTACAAATTAATGAAAAAATAGAAAAAAAATTTTTTTGTCCATAGAATGCTTTCTCTATGAGAAAGCAAAAAGAAAAATAATTAATAAAAAAACAATAAATAAATGTACTTACAATTTTTTATTGCATCCATTGCCCAACTAACATGGTCTAGCATTAGTAATGATAATGAACCATTTTTCATGAGCCACTGAATGCGTTCCCGCATTATTTTCAGGCTAATACTTGATGTCATTTTGTTATTCGACATTAAAAAAAATATCTTAACACGAATCCAATACTAAACTTTAGGAAGCTTGAGAGACGATTGAATACTAAACATTGTATGCGCCACGGTATTTATGTAAAAACATTTACAAAAATTACCTACCTGCAAATTTTTTTGACAATCCTCCGAGTATTTTCCACGCTCCTCTAGAATCCAAAAAAAAATGCATTCGCAAAGGGCTTCGTTCTCAAAATTAAATAACCAATATATCGTTTAAGGCAAAGAGTAAAAGGCCTCTTTTCTTAAAAAATAAATAAAATAAAATAGCAGGTGACTTTCAAAAATATAAATCTATCAAGAAAACCTTTTCTGAAAAGAAAAAAGTTTACCAATAACCTTATTTTTTTAACTTGATACATGGGTGTAGAATGGATACAATAAAAGTTTCAATTTTTACAGGAATAGGTGTTTTGAACTGGTAGGTGTTCTTACAGCACATGGAAAAGGTGCATGTGATGGAGTTGGAGGTGGAGTAAAAAGAGCTGCTGCAAAAAGCAGTTTGAGACTACCATCAGGAGAACAAATATTAACTGCAGTTGCATTATATAATCAGCTTAAATATAAAGGTAATTTTCAGAATATAGAGTTTCTATATGTACATTTCTGAGGTTTAAATAATAAATAATAAAATTACGATTTGTATTAGTTTTTTGTTCATTATTCGTATTAAGGGAGTACTATCGATATGAAGCTAGCCACCTGAAAATTTGTTACAATTTTGATAATGTAGGAATAAATGTGTAATTATATAATTTAAATAAATGTATAATGAATTAGTAATTTAATGTTTGAAATAAAGTATTGTATATATAATATGATCATCTATATTTACGATATTGCGGTGTTGTCAAATTTCGTATTTTATAGATGTTCTCTTGCAATAATCGCCTTCTTTGCTTGAATATTAATTAATTCCGATTCTCCAAAGTAGTAACTGATGAGTTTCGAAAGCATTTTACGTTTGTCGAATGATTTTCTATTTATAAAAAAATCCCCGTTTAAATCTGTATGTTAATAAAGCAGAATTTTTTAAATGAAAACGATAATAACCTGATTTTCCATCATACTACATGTCAAAAGTGATGGAACTAAAAATACCAATATCTCTACTATTAGGTAGGCAATCGTTTTAAAATTTTAACCAAGGCTTATTTACACCTATATAAACCATTTATGCCAAGTTTCATCTAAAACTCTATGTCTATTCCCCTACCGGTCGTACTCCCTTAATAATTAAACATTTTTCGATCGCAAATTTTTTTTAATTCCGATAACAATGCAATAATCCGTCGTCAGATCGGCAATGACGGGTGAGCAAAGTCATCTCCGAGGAAGTTTAAGTGCGGAGGCATCTTTGGGTCGAGGCGAGTTAGGGGAATGTATAGGAGATAGGGGAATATATATGGGATCGGGGAATAATAGGGGATAGGGGAATAATAGGGGATAGGGGAATAATAGGGGATAGGGGAATAATAGGGGATAGGGGAATAATAGGGGATAGGGGAATATATATATATATATATATATATATATATATATATATATATATATATATGTATAGGGAATGAGGAAATGTATAGAAGATAAAATTAAATACAAGCTTTAAAAAAAAATTACTCATAGAAAATTGAATTTTAACTAAAAAGTAGAAAATAAAAAATTTCAAAAAAACATTTTAAAAACACGCTTTTTTAATGGAAAAATACACTAAAAAGTATTGAATAAATTAATTTACTTCCTTGAAATTACTTTTATCCAATCATTGCAACAATTAGGAGAACATTTTTGTTGTAAAATTTATGAACTACATTGACATTAATTACCATTAGGAAGTGATTGATGTTAAAGATCCATTGAAATTGTAAAAATAGCTATGAGAAATAGAAATACGAAAAAGAAATGTTTCTTCAGCGATTATAAAGAAATAATTATATATTTCGCAATATAATCTGAAAAAGGTATAAATGAGTATATTTCAGATCGGTTTAACGAGTCAATGAGGAATTACAATAATATTAAAATGCAAAACCGTTATTTGATAAGGATTTTGAAAATATCTAAAACTAATTGAAATGCATGGTGAGTGATGAAACAACAGCTAAGACTGAAATTGAAAGAGTTTGATTCTTTTGATGTTCCTACTTGATATTTTTACGTATACAGTACTTTGTTAACGATTTGCAGCTGTGTTACGAAAGTAACCGGATGACCAACTACATAAAAGATGATTATCCAAAACATAGTAGACCAGAGCAATAAAGAGAATATAAAATAATTAATCTGAATAAAAATTGTTAACGTAATGTTCGAAATGAATTCTCGCGCATTTAAACGACTTACGAAATTTAAATAAAATTAATTAAATTTGACAACTAGTGTAAAAACTTCATAAGATTTAGAAAAATGAGAAATATTAAGAAAAATACTAACGAGTTAATAACAGAGGCTAAGTGTAAGGAAAAAGACTCACAAGGAAAACAATGAAAACTTAGAATCAAATGAAAGAAAACAAGTTGTGGATATCTATCTGTCTAAAACAATGTCAATAAAATCAATGACTGTTTTGAATCTATTCAAATTCTCGCTGACTCTGATGTGAAGTATTCATTAACGAGTTTAAAATTAATTTTTAAATTTCTAACGAGAACATTCACGAGATCAAATGTATTAACAAAATCAACTATGGAAACTTAAGATCGAAGGAAGTAAGAACAAGTTTAGGCACTGCTGACTAATATGAAATAGTATATTATTAACCAAGGAAGAGAAGTTGACCATGAAATGCTCGCGTATGGTTTGCCTCCCGAGCGCAGCGAGGAGGGCAAATACGCGAGCAATTGATGGTCAACTTCTCTCCCGAGGTGAATATACGATTTTTTCTTATTCCCGGCGAAAACTTTACGCAAAATGTGTTAATCCATAAAAAATTCATGAGAATTTCATTAAAATTGTTGCGGTTGTAGTGCGTCAGCGCACAGAGTAGCGGACTTGCGCACTAGCGATTATTCGAGTGTGAAAAAGAAGCGGCGTGTGAGCGCGAGAGAGAAAGAGAGTAAACCAGCCTACTGTAGCAATAAATTCAAGTATTTTAAACTGTTACACGGTTAAAAACATTTGCGTAATCTGTTAAGTTTTTTTGTCTGTTACTTAATGTCTGTTAAACTAACTGACACAAGTATGTCAATTTAAAATGTATATTACATTTTTCACGGACAATTTGTCTGTTAAATTAACAGACATTTTTGTCTGTAAACAGTTTTTAACAGACGTGTCTGTTAATATTTCTAACCATGTAGGTAATAATTCGTACAGTAATTCAGAAGTATTAAAGCAATTTAATACTTTATTAAAAGTTATTTAGAAATCTACATTACAGTAAGTATGTGCATATAGACACATATATACAATTTTTTTTTTCGGTGTATTTTTACCTTGATTTTACTTAAATATTTTGTAGTCTAAATAACAAAAAGTAAATACTGTTTCATTCATTTTTATGAATAAAAACCAGCATTATGATCTTACTTACTAATCGTAATAAAAAATTAACATTTAAAAGTAAATGCATGTTTTCCTCAAACAATGTGCTTCAAAGAAGAAAGAAAGCCAAAAAAATGTTTTCATATATTTTTTCGTTATGATTTGATCAAATATAAAAGGTTCACGTGAAATTTTAGGTTTTAAATAATGTTATATTTTATATATAATCTAATACACTGTGTAAAAGGAGTGTCATCGTGTATGTAGCAGTAACGTTGTGTATAAATAAGTATATGAGTGCGAGAGGGATAGAGTGAGTCAGCGAACGGTCTCTGAATCGGTGCACAAGGTTAGTGCGCAACTCAGTATAAGCATTTAATAGACTACTTCTCTGCGAGATATGCGGGGAATTTTGCACGCTTTTCGCCAGGGGATAAGGAATATTATTTTATTAGTTGATACATAGTACGCAGATGCTCTAGCAAATAATTTACATCTGCCGAAATTTACAGATCAGTATTTAAATATATATTTAAATGACTAGTAGACTGATATTTACAGTTCTGTGTCAAGTAAAATATATATTACTGGAGTTTGTATATATGAAATTTTATTGATTAATAGAATTAGAGTTCTATGAAAAGATTGATAAATAGTGTCCAATAATAACAGAATTATAAGATATGTCATTACATGAAGGTTGATAAATAAAGCAGAAACGAGTAAAAATAATAATACTATAGGAAACGAGAGCGAATGCGTTAGCGTTGAGTTGTACTCAAATTTAAATAACACTTTATTGAATATGGCAAATGTTACAAAGGAGATAATAGAAATTAAAATGATAGATTTTGAAATCGTGTCAGCTGAGAATAATTAAAGGAGTTGCAGAAAGAATATAAATATTTTAAGGATTATGATCTTTTGACTTTCTGTCCCTCCGGTCTTTGTATTCGTACATCATTCTCTCTCTCTTTTTTTAAAAATTCACAAACCGTGTATTTTTTATCTGTTCATCAATTTGTTTCCAATCTTGTATATCATTTGTTGCATATTCGTCCTTGTAGACTAATTTTATTCGTTGAATCATATATCTTTGCTTTTGCTTAATTTCCCTTCTTTTGGTTTTAGTAAGATATATCCAGTCTCTTCGTATCCTATTAGAATAACTGTCTTTGCAATAAAATGGAATTTCGGACCAACCTTCATTTGCACTTTCATGTAAGCAAAAAATCCAAAACGTTTTGTTTGATTCAAATCTATTTCATAATCATTCTCGAATTTTTGAATTGTTGTTACCATGACATTTATTGCATGCGGTGTCATGTTGTAGGCATAAATTGACGCATTTAATGCTAAGTTTCACATGTTCTCTGGTAAACCAGAATCATATATGAGGGCTCTTACCTTCTTTTGTACAGTTTGATAAAACCTTTCTGCAATTCCATTGTGCTGAGATGTATCTGTATACATTTGATTTTCTGCACCCAGTCTTTCCAAAACTTAATGAGT
Source organism: Anastatus disparis (assembly GCA_017163975.1). Lineage (NCBI taxonomy): Eukaryota > Metazoa > Arthropoda > Insecta > Hymenoptera > Eupelmidae > Anastatus > Anastatus disparis. The sequence continues at coordinate 5,676,190 of JAFFSR010000301.1, read as the reverse complement.
ATATCCACCTGTGTACTTAGTGCCTTGATCTCTCCTTAAAAAAAAACACACTATTGAATGTATTATTAGCAGAGGTTCAGTCGCTTTATGCCTAACTATCTTAAATTGCAATAAGTTAAAATTTACAATCATAACTGACTTCAATTTCATGTGATTATAGAGATTTCTGTCTGCAATCGTGTTTTTAAAATCTAAGTATTTTTTTTCTTTAACTATCTATTTTCTTCCTTTTCATTAAATTAATTATTTTCTTCAATATTCTGTTCTTCATTCATTTTTTTTGTCGTTACTATGCTAAAACCTATTTTTGTTATAAGTTATTTTCTGTTGCATTTGATTTAAATTCAATCAACCAACATGGCTATTTATATATTTCTGTCAAAAATGATTCATTCAAAATGAAGTCATATATATCTATTATTTTATTGCCTAATTAAATCCTTAGAGCCTTATTTGCAAACCTACGTGAGGATAATTTTCATTTAACTTTTTCACGCAGATTACTGCTTAGTTTTTCACGCATATTACTGCTTAGTTTTTCACGCAGATTATTAGAATACTCTGTCTGAAGTAATAAATTTTCTATCAGCCGTATTTATTTGCACGTTTCCTTCTCTCTCAGATTTAAGATTTGCACTGCTGTCTTTATTTGCACATTGGATTTCGTCCGGTTGTTTAATAAATGTCTTGAAAATCAACTTTGAATTTGTCAAATGTTCTATCGCACCACTATCAGCACTCTGTTCATTAGTCTTCTCGTTTCTAGATTTTAATTAGTTAGAATTATCTTCTTTGTAATATTTTCCTCTGTTGTATTTTACATAATTTTCTTGTCTCCTTTTATTGTCAGATTTCGCTCGTTTTCGATTGCCATAATAATTTGGATTAGTTATCTTATGTTTGAATGCTATCTGACCTGTACTTTACTTTTATTATTATAATATTTCGATTCATACCTTTTTCTGTTGTTCTGTCTCGAGTCTCCCTGATACTTTGGAAATGTTAAGATCACATGGTCGCGGGTAAATCTGTGATAAAACATACACTTCTTTATGTTAGTTTCCTGTCGTAGGCAGTCGCTGGCATAGTTTCCATAACCGTGGCATTTAGAACATCACACTTTCTGTATCACCCCTGACTTGGCCGTCATAGCTGTGGCTGGATGTTTGTCTCTCGTTTGGTGGTTTTTAACTTGCATAATAAGTAGCTTTAGTTTACCATATGGTAACAATTTCCCCGTTACACTATGTATCATAAAATCTAGTCCTTCTACTTGATGTACTTTGCTTATGATAGAATTATAGAAGAAATCTCTTTTGTCTTCTTCAGACAACGATTTAACTTTTGACATGTTATTATGATTTCTGACTAATTTCTTCAAATCTGTCTATAAATTTACTGCCTTTTCTTTCGCTGGATTATACTGTATGCTGGACAATTTTCTTTATACTAGATGGAGTTACATTTACCTCGCTTAATTTAATTTCTTTAAATTCTGTTCAAAAATTCAACTGGATCATTAATTTCCATAACTCTAGCATGATAGTCTTTATCTATTCTACTTATTAAAATATCACGAATTTCATATCTATGTTTTTTATTTATACTTTCAAATAAACTTTCATTTGCTACAATATTACTATCTGCAACATACAATAAGTCTATCGAACTTAATTAAGGTGAGTTGACGTGAAACGTCCCATATATATGTATATATATTGTAACGGTTATTTTGTACACGTTACAAAAAGAATTAACTTTTAATTAAATATTATTTTTATCTAAGTCTTTAAATTTTAATATATGCGGAGTCGCTGAAATTATAAGAAATTTTACTAAATATTATACAGCGAACTTCGATTGTGCTAGTTAGTCAAACTTATATTGACTTGCAGCAAGACTTTATTTTATAAACTTGTCGTTGAGCGTCTCTCTCTCTCTCTCTCTCTCTCTGTGCCTCAGGATTCTGTACTGGGGCCTCTACTATTCTTGATTTATGTTAACGATATTGCTGCTAGTTTTGGTCCTGATGTTCAACATATTACGTATGCTGATGACTTACAGATTTACGTGCATTTTCCTTTGGAGAAACTCGAGGACTTCATCTTGCTTATGAGCGAACACGCTGAGCTCATAGCTACGTGGGCTTCCAATAATTACCTCAATCTAAATGTTAGTAAGACTAAAGCCATAGTCACCGGCTCTTACTATTACATAAATAAGCTGCAGTCCTTGCCCTTTATTGGTGTTCCATTGAATGATACCATTATTAGATTTCAAATTACTGTTCGTAGTCTGGGAGTGTGGCTCGATGGTAAGCTGAATTGGAAGGAGCACATTATACAGGTGTGTAATAGATCTTTTTCACTGCTTTATAAACTAAATTTCTTTAGAAAAAGTACTACCATTGCTCTTCGTAAACACCTTATTTAAATGCTGCTCTTTCCACTCTTGGACTATTGTTGTCTTGTGTATAGTGATCTTTCTGCTGAACTCGACTTGAGGCTTCAGAGAGTCATAAACTCTGGCATTCGTTACATCTATGGTGTAAGCAGGCGTGAGCACATTTGAACTTATAGGTCCTCATTGGGCTGGCTATCCACAGCAAGTAGGAGAAAGTATTTTACTACCTTCTTTTTTGTTTAAAATGTTCTTAACGCGTTTATACTTGTTTTATTTTATCTATGTATCTTTACTCATTGTTTTTGTACAACATACTGTACAGTAATAAATTAATTATCCATCTTTCTATCTCTCTCTTACCTGATCGAGAGATGCGTCGCCGGTAGCACAGTTTTTATTACTTTATGGGGTTTGACTCTTCCCATTAAACCCACTCAATATCTTATATGAAAAATATATAAATATATTATGTAATATTGAAAATAAGGACCACGGAAGCGTCGGGGTAAGCAAGGGATACAGGTTTTGTATTATATATATATATATATATATATATATATATATATATATATATATATATACAGTCATGCAATATAAGTCAAATTTGAAGGCACATTGTATTTATACTAAAGAATATTTATTCAATAAAAAAAAGAAATCTGTAACATGGCAGATTGGCTATATTACTTGTGTGTATATTTGTAGCGCACATAGACGACAGAAGGGAGCATCTAACTACTGGCAAGACGGAAAACAGACCACACGAGTCAAATAGTTAAAACTATAACCCAAAATCGTTGGCACACACGTGCGAATATCTATAGCACGTATACTGTGCACCGATATAGCTAGCAAGTAGCTTAACTCGAGTAGATGAGCTTGGGTCCGTTAAGGATCGTTTGTCTCTATCTTGCAGCGCGCGCAACGAACAGCATGAGAGATGAAGCTGAGCAGAGACAAGAAGGAAGCGCCATTGCGTCATTCATTCCTTCTATCGCCAGCGTGTAGTAAAGAGCGTTTCGACTTGCGATATTGCGTATTATTTTTTGTGTGTTACGAATATCGTGAGCTTGAGTAAGCGAAACTAGGTAGAGTCACTATTCTATAATTTATTTTATTGTGCTTGAAAGAACCTCGTGTTGTTGCGAGTGCACAATTGCTAAGTAAAAAAATATAATTTCTTTCTTTCTTTTGCGACGTGTGTGCCTGGCGATCGCGTGCGCGTTCTATTGCGTATTTTCCCTTCGTGCCATTCCAACTCTTTTTTTTTGTGTGCTCGTGCCCTTTTAGTGTGTGTTTTTCTTATTATCTGCTTTTCGTCGTGCCGATAGTTACTTAACTAGTGCAAGCAGCGTCGCGTACGCTATACGCGGCTGACGTCCATTTTAATCGCGCGTGCGATTACTGTACAAATTTTTGAAATAAAGCTTCTTTTTTTTGTTACTTAATTAATTATAGCTTATATATTATTATCAATCAGTGAAACCTCCTGATCCCCAAGGTTGTCACAACTAGCGCCCAACGTGAAACCGACAAAAATTTCAGTGAAAATTTTTGTATAGAGTCACGGGATCGAAAAAAATACGATGCCTAAATTAAAAAAAAAAACTGTGCTTAAAATAAAAGAGAAAGAAACTGTGCTTAAAATTAAAGAAAAAGAAACTGTGCTTAAAAAGAAAAGAAACTGTGCTTAAAAAAAAGAAACTGTGCTGTGAAAAAAAACTGTGCTTAAAGTGAAAAAAAATTGGCTATGCCAGTGAAAAGAACATTTTTCTACTCATGCGTTTCCGGTTCGCCATTACAAACGATGCACACACGACGAGGCTGAAAGGAGGCGCTCTAGCGGTCATTTTTGTTCTTGGCGTCGCTTGGTATGAGGTGACTGCGACATTTATTTTGCAGCAACTTTTTTTTAAAGTGCGTGCAGTAAGCAAAGAAATAAAATTTTTTTTCTTTCATTCTCTTTTTTTTCTTGCTAAACTCTTTGCTTGCACATTTTTTTATATACATAGAGCATTATTTTTAATTTGAGCGCGAGCCCTAAGCTATGAATAATTTATTTGATAATAGTACTGCATTTAAATACACATATATATAAATATATTTCGATACACATACATATATATCATTGTATTGTTGCTTGTATTTGTCTTTACTTATGTTACCCTGCAGCTTATTTCCCTCTAGCTTCATCATTTTTTAGCACTAAGCGTCTTGCAACTCCATATTAAGCAAAGCTGTGTTTTTTTGTATGTATATAATATAATTGAATATCTTAGGTGTGCTGAGCAATCTATATTCCTATTTGTGCTTGCGCAGAATACATCACAAAAGTGGCTACCTTAGTGCGTGTCGGTACACAATAGCTTACGCATAATTTTCTTTTGCTTTAGCGTGCATCTGGCTTTAGAAAAATTTTAATTTTTAGCTCTTGAGTATTACGAGCGTGCTATGAAAAATTGATTGATTATTAGACAATTCTATTTATTACGAATAAATTTTTTTATTGAAGCCCTAATCCAACTTAGCTTTGTTTTTGTTAATTTTTTTTAATTATAAAGCATTTAACGATTTTCTTTTCTTTTGTTGTAAGCCAAAACTATTCTTATTCGAACCTCCTAAGATAGGATCTCATCATAGCATTAGTTATTAGTAATAAATTTTTCCTTGTGCGTACCCTTGTGTAGTGTAACAGCTTTTTATTGTAAATATGATAAGCAAACAGTTAAATGTAGTGCCCCTATGGATTTCTGAGCATATATGTAGGAATAAAGTTTTTAAAGCAGCAGACGAAATCACGCGAATAGTAGACCGACTATCCCCGGAGCACCTCTTTGAGTACAGCGAGCGAGGAGTGAGCATGGCCGGAAGTATTCCGATGTTTAAGAACGAGTTTTACAATATGAGCTTAGACGACATCTCGGCGAAAGAGCCGCTGCTTGCAAAACGATAATAGATAAGATAACATATGATTTGCGGCTGAAATTTGATAACCTCGCAACAGAGCAAAGCGCGTGCAATCAATTCGCTTATCTCTCGAATAGCTTAGAAAATCCTATTTCTCCTAGCAATAGCAACGCAACTATCCACCCACTGACCACGTGAACAACTACTTCATGTCTTTCTTTTAGTACAGCGAGCATAACTCATCCTGTGCGAGCAACTAATACCCTCCCTACTAATATTGCAACGACGTACCATGGAGGATATGATAGCGCTCCAACTCCTTATTTTTATACATACCCATATTTCCCTTCTAATCCTAGTCCACGGAGTCATGTACCGTATATTGCAGCACCTTCTGGATATCTGCCCATCTCACAACCTTTAATACAGCCACCCCTTTTTCCAACCATTTCAGCAAATCCCATAAAGCAACCACCTGCACCAGAGCATACAAGTTATGCTAATAACTTCAGAGAGCTGCAATGGTTGAACCAGAAAGAAGAGACTTGCAAAGCCCAGAAAAACGTATGCCGACCTCCTCCAGCTCCGGATGAATCCTTAGTCCCCACTCTAGCTTGCACTGGTATAAAGTCGTCTAAATTGAACGAGACAACTTTTATTTCTCTCCTTAAACTTGAAGATACTCCGGTGCATCAACACCCAATGCCAGTGTTAGCATCAATAACTAGCAACCACCCTGTAATCCCTTTAGCTAACACTTCAAATAAGAGCAAGCGCGTACAGAATCGTCGTCCCAAACCCAGAGCAAAACTCGAAGAGCGAGCCGAGCAAATAAAGCAGAACCAAAGACGAACTTACCGCCAACCAGAAAAAACTTTTGCCGAAAGCAGATAGAGCCGTGCTTCAGGTGTAGTAGCTTAGGACACGGACTGCGAGAATGTTCTCAGCCTATGAAGTGCTATGACTGTGGACAAATCAACGTCTGCATCAGCAACTGCACCCAGTGTTAACAGAGCGAGCGAGCAGAGCAGAGCAGAGCAAGAGTGAGCAAGCAGAGCAGAGCAAGGGCAAGCGAGCAGAGAAGAGCAAGAACAAGCGAGCAGAGCCAAACCAGAGTATGCGAACAGAGCACAAAAAGAGCGAGCGAGCAGAGAAAAACAATAGCGAGCGTGCAGAGCATTCACAGAGCGAGCAGAGCCAAATCAGAGCATGCGAGCAGAGCACAGCAAGAGCGAGCGAGTAGAGCAAAACAAGGTTGAGCGAGCAGAGCATCGACAGAGGGAGCGAGCAGAGCACAACTACGATCTCCCAAATTTTAGCTATTAGGCCAGTCAATTTAGCTAAAAATGGCTGATATTTGCAAAAAAGTTTAACAGCAAACCGACTGAACAATTATGTAAAGTAGGTTTATGGGAGTAAAATATCCAAAATGGCCCCAACAGATGTTGTCCGTTTTTGTTTAAACAATGTTTTAACATTGAAAATTGACATTTTTTCTCTTTATCTGCCAATATTTCTGGAGCTATAAAAGTTATCATATTCGTCCAATGAGATAAAATGTAGGTTTTTTGAAGACCTTTAAAATGAATTTTTAATCATTTTGATTGTATTTATAGTTTCCGAGAAAAATGCAAAAAAAACACGAAAAAGGGTTAAATTTAAAAAAATTCATAACTTTTTCAATTTAATGATTTAAGAATTGGGCTTGTGGCAATAAACAGTTCTTAATGTGCACAATAAGCATACGCAAGCAGAATCTTGTAGGACTTATAGTTTTTCCATAATAATACTTATAAGTTATAAACAATTAATTTTCAGTAGGCCACTCTATCTCGCACGATTAACTTTTTACAATGTTCAACATCGATTCTGAAAGTTTAGATATCCCTTTACAAAATGTATATTTCAGATTTTTGATTAAGTGATTAGAAAGTCCTTAAAAATTCACTTAAACATTGGATCTTTCGCTTGGGCGCTTGAATTAACGTTAGTAGTGGGGGAAACTCATAACGAAAACATGCTAGGCAAACTACCCGTGATACATTTCCCCTTCGTTATGAGTTTCCCCCACTACTAACGTTAATTATAAATGCAATCAAAATGATTAAAAATTCATTTTAAAGGTCTTCAAAAAACCTACATTTTATCTCATTGGACCAATATGATAACTTTTATAGCTCCAGAAATATTTGCAGATAAAGAGAAAAAATGTCAATTTTCAATGTTTAAACATTGTTTAAACAAAAACGGACAACATCTGTTGGGGCCATTTTGGATATTTTACTCCCACAAACCTACTTTACATAATTGTTCAGTCGGTTTGCTGTTAAATTTTTTTACATGAAAAAATCTAATTTGACTGGACTACTATGCGGAGTATATCTCTGCTACAGTGCGCGAAAAAGCAACCCATCGACCAGAGCCCTTAATTCAGCAAAACCCTTTTATACCATCATTAATATGCCTATATTAACCCTCCAGCATCATATCTAGCTATTTAAAATCCTTATCAACTAAACTCATGACCCATCCAGCTAATCCATTATTTAAGCAATTTTGTGTGTTTACTAAAGCACCTTTTTTTGCTATTTAATTAGTCCTCATACACATTGTACTGACATTCGTAGCTATTCACACTTTTCTACTGACACATAAGCAAGTGCTAAATTTTATTTTTATGCATTACTATCACGTAATTAAGAGTGAAATCTATAAATAGAATATTTTTTTGTATTTAGAAAATTGCTGCAAAATATTAATTATAAAATAATTGATCTTATAAAATAATGGTATGCATCGACACATACCATCAGAGCTTCAACTTTCAGTGAGTAAACACTTAAATTTTCATTTTCATTTTTAATTTCAAACTCTTTTAGTGTGTGTATGAATGAAATACATGTAAGAATGGGCTATGAGTATTATTTTCTTTAGCTTTAAGATAACTAGTTTTAAGATTTGTAATTTTTGTAAATAATATATGAATAAGCCAGTCGCGTTGTTTTAAATTAAGCACCCTTATATACAACGCGAAACACCTACATTTTACAATCATTTAATTTAGCTAAAAGTCAGTAGATACAGCAGAAGAAGAATTTTATAAATACACTTTACACCGCTGCAGATAACACCGGTTATCTTAGTTTAAGCCCTAATACTTTTCTTTTCTATATATAAATTTTCTTTTTTGTTATAGTTTTGTTTATGCCTTTTTTTGCGTTTAACGAAAGTATCCAGTTCCACCGTATACTTCCGTGTGGTGGGGGGGGGGATAGTAACATGGCAGATTGGCCATATTACTTTTGTGTATATTTGTAGCGCACATAGACGACAGAAGGGAGCATCTAACTACTGGCAAGACGGAAAGTAGACTACGCGAGTCAAATAGTTAAAATTTGAGACCTCACTTGATGATTTTTATGTAGAAAAGCATCATAATAATAAGCGGCGAGAGGGGATATAGGAAGGACCAGAACGCGCAGCTACGCCCCTAATTTCGATAGCCAAGCGACTATCAGGGGTAACGCTTATGCTTAACAATGTATAATATCCCTACTCTGCGGCGGCAGAGTAGGAATATAGCGGCAAGCGCCTAAAGTGCGAGCCATCGAGTTTCAGCGGGAAGCTAAACTCGTGACTCTTGTATCGGTCAACGCTTAATAAAGTTCTCCTTAAAATTAAATACAAAGTCATGTATAATTTCTTGCTATTCAAACTCTTATAGCAGCAAAAGAAATGCCTATTACGCATTTCCCTACCTGCTCGAGTTTGAATAGCGTAAAATAAAATAAAACAGTTTAAATCTTCGTGATTTTAAAATTTGAATGAAAGTGAAGTGGTGAATTTTTCTTCACTATTTGAAATTAATTATCCTTATCGTTAGTGTATAAAGAGGCTAAGTGCCATAGTGAATTGTGCCTTGCATCGACGTGCTTTCTCGTAAAGCTTTGTGCTTAGTGTCTGCACGTTTTTGCAAGTGTGTTAATTGTGTTTATCGAATAACAAAATAAATGATTCGGTACAAGAGGCTGAATTGAGAATCCTCTATACCTTATGCTCCTATAATTCTTTATCTAATTTTCAGGAATATAATTTAGAGGTTTGACGAAAAGTAATGGACCCGAATCTGCAGGACATGGCGTTCCTGTAGTGTACGGTCTGGTTTTCGTCAACCTTGTTACTTAAATGATTCAAGACTTATAATTCGACGAGTTTATACGCGCGAGAGGAACAGCGCGGTAAGCTCGGAGTATTAATGCTAACGGCATCCATCTTGTCTTATCTTTACGCTAGATTGTTTTTTATTGTACCACGATCTTGTCAAAAGGTGAAACAGAGTGCGAAGTCATTGTATATGATGATTTTATTCATCATATACTAAACAAACGTACGTTATAAGTAATATAACATAACAACGGACGTCATACTTATATATTTATACATATGTATGACGTCACAAACTGTAACCCAAAATCGTTAAGACACACATGCGAATATCTAGAGCACGTATACTGTGCACTGATATAGCTAGCAAGCAGCTTGACTAGAGTAGCTGAGCTTGGGTCCGTTAAGGATCGTTTGTCAAATTCGTAGTTACAAAAAACAGACCAAGAACCAAATACGGGAATAAGGCCTGAATAAGATCACAATTGTTTTTCTTAATGTTTCCAATGAATCATGCCGTGTTGGGCACTTTGTTGCTAATTTGGGGCTAAATTTTTATCCTTCTCTGAATTTAGCTGCTTCAGACGTTTCCAAAAAACCATTGCTTTTTTATCTTAATATTGAGCTACAAAATCCACTACTGTAACCCACGAACAATTGCAGCTAGCGACTCTATTCTTGTTGCATTATTTGTTGCTTTTTGTCGCTCTAAGATAGGTTGGTTCAAATATCTAAAAATTGACTAGCACCCTAATACGGGAATCAGCCCCGAATGAAAATCATACTTTCTGAATGGTTCTAATGAATAATGCTGTGTTGAGTAATTTGTTGCTAATTTGTCGTTGACATTTTATCTTACCCTAGATTTTTTCGCTCCAGTTGTTTCCGAGGAACAATGGCTATTCTGCCGTAATTCCACGTCAGATCAGCCATTGATATAACTCTTGATCAATTATAGCTAGAAAGTTGATTTTTGCAGGATGATTTGTAGCTAATTTGTCGTTCTAGAATAGGATGATAAGTCCCAAAATTGACCCAGGCTCAAAAACAGCTATGCTGTCTGATCCTGGTTTGTTCTCTTTATTATTGTTTTTTATAAATCCATAATACCTATTGGATATAATTCTAAACCACGGGGGGTTTTAAAAATTTTTAATTTTTTGGCATACCACCTGGGAAATTCTAGTTGGATATTGTTTTAGGAGGTGTGTAGAACAAAAAAATGCAAGTCTCGAAATCTTGAAATCTCAAGTTTCCTTTTTTTCGAATTACATTTTTTTTTATTTTTTGTCATATAAAGAATTTATTTTAAGCGTTTAAATTGCAATTAGTATAATGTTTATTTTTCTGTCCTCTGGCCGGAAAGCGACAATTTCCTGGTCACTGTCTAGAACGAAGTTGCCGCTTTCCGACTCCATCGAGCAGAAAAGTGCATTACAACCCATAGCCAGTAAAAAAGAAAGCATCAGATCACATGTTTGTCAACCTCAGCTTCGCCTCGGCTAACAATCACATGTAATCTGAGATATTCTTTTTTTTACTGGCCATGAGTTGTAATATACTATTATAATATACTATTATATATTAGTATAAAAAGTGAAGTTCGGAATACGTATAAACACACAAATACATTTATGTATACATTAATACGTAACTAAATATACAGTTGCATGCATATATTTTTGGCCAGTTTATACCAAAAGTACCCATAATTAAAAGTTTTATAACTCCGTCAGAAATTTATGTTTCTTAAAAAACCAAAATAGATTTTAAAGAGGAAATCGAAACCTCTAATTTTCCGTTAAATTAAGTAAATTATTGAAATTTGAATTTCACACAGTAAATAAAATAAAAGATTTTTTTTTACCCCTTGGAAAAAAATTGTCTGACTTTTGAAGAAGTGGACGACTTTATCAGAACAAAATAAAAAAGGTACGTATTTGTTTCTAATATTAAAGGAGAGATAATGACGAATTTTTCCTATTTCGTTTCAATGAAATCCGCCTACTTCTTCAATAGTTAGACAATTGCTTTCTCATAGAGAAAGCATTGTATCAATAAAAAAAATTTTTTTCTATTTTTTCATTAATTTGTACATATTTGAACTCGGGGAGTCGAAAAAAGTGGTTTCTAGAGAATGTCTGTATGTATGTGTGTGTGTGGATGTATGATTTCAGTTAGTAAATTGTATTTCGAAAACTACTCTATGGATTTGCTTCTAATTTTGCATGGAATTCATTTTTTTGAGTTACTGGGAAGCTATTGATAATTGGTTCTTCTAGCGTAGTTTTAATTTTGGAGTCGTTTAAAAAAAAAAAATTTAATTTTTAATTTTTTTGGTTTTTTTTGTTTACTACTCGATGAATGTGCTTTAAAATTTGCATGGAAATTATTTGTGATTGCCCAAATGAAATAAATTTTTAACAACTGATTTTCTCAGCTTAGTTTTAATTTTAGGGCATTTTGAAATTTTTGAAAAAAATGTTTCTATTTATTAAGCCAATAAAATCTTAAAAACTACTAAATGGATTTACTTCAAATTTTCCATACAATTCAATTTTTTAATCAACTGGTGCGGAAGCTATTGAGAATTGCTTTTCTTAGCGTAGTTTTTTTTTAGAGTCATTTTAAGAATTCAAAAAAAATTTGAATTTTTCATTTTTTTTGTATTTTACGTAAACTACTCGGAGGATTTGTTTGAAAATTTGTATGGAACTTAATTTCGACTGCCAAAAGTAGAAAAAATTTTAAAAACTGATTTTTTTTAGTGCACTTTTAATTTTAGACTATTTAAAAAAATTTTTTTTTAATTTTTACTTTTCATTTTTTTTATGTTTTACGAAAACCATTCGATAGATTTGCTCCAAAATTTGTATGCAAGTTATTTGCTACTGTTTGGAAAAAACAAGCTTTGGAAAACTAATTTTCTCAGCGCAGTTTTAATTTAAGAGCATTTTGAAAATTTTCATAAAATTTTTTTTTTAATTTTTTTTTGTATTTCACGTAAACTACTCGAAGAATTTGCTTAAAAATTTGTTTGTAATTTATTTTTGACTGCCAAAAGAAGAAAAACTTTTGAAAACTACAAAATATTTATTAAATAGAAATATAACAATGCCTGACTTTAATTGCTTTATACATTTATATACATAAATCATATTTAGCGATGATAAATTGTAAAAGTCATTTTGATTTTTCTTCACAAATTTGAATTTTTATAACAGTTTTTGAGGAATTAGCATGGATGCCTTTATTATTTTGTTCTATTGATACGAACTAAATAACTTTTTGATGAAAGGACACATCATGAATTTGGTAGTGTGTCACCCAATTTAACTCAGCATCATTACCAAAAAATTCCTTAACAGGTTCATTTGTTAAAATTACTGAAAAAATATTAAAACATAACTTGTCTTTTTTATTGAATGTTTATAATTTATAATATTTGGAATATTGATTTTAGTTTACATTTGTCCAGTTAAAAAGTTGAATGAATTTTGCATATCCATAACACTGATTCCAATACTATATAATTTTCAAAGTTTGTGGAATTTTTTAAGTACAGTTCATACACGTTGTAAAGATGGCAGTGCATCATCAATTCTTTCTTGTTTATTAAGAACGATTACAGGGGGGATTGAGCTCCTCCAGCGTCTTATAAGGACCACGATTAGGCTACCTACAAAGGTAGAACCGGGAGTGGCGCTGAAGTGGCTGGGGAGGCTTAATCCGTCACTCAAGGTGAATGGCTGGAGGCTGTACGCGGTCTCGGAATCCCGGAAGCCAAGCAAACTGCAACAACAACAGTGTCCAGCAGAACCAAAGGACCAGCAGAAGACGCAACCGGACCAAGGGTCAACGGAGCAGTCGAGAGGTAAGTTAGACGAGGAGGGAATGATGCTTATAGTCGAAAGTCTGAGTTCATCAGACAACAAAGCTTACTACGGTATGGGCAGAGTTGAAGTTAGATACTCTGTCAAGACCGTGGAAGCATCAAGTAATCAATAGGGGAACTTCCAAATGGAGGGGATCCTTAAAATTACTCAGATTATATTGCACCACAGTAAAGACTCCTCAGCTCTTCTTGCGAGGATTCAGTCTGCGGCGCACACATATGTATCATTGATACAAGAATCATGGACCATCAAAGGCTCTATCAAAGGACTTGGAAGAGGTTGCAAGTTGTCAAAGATCCAACAGCAGTCAAACCCAGAGCGTGTATCTGGATCAAAGGTCTGGAAAACACGCCACTTATGGCAGTCATTACTCGAGATGTAGTGGCTACTAAGGTAAAACTCTCCATAAGAGGTGTTTCAAAGGAGGTAGTACTAGCTTCAGTCTATCTCCCCTGTGAGGAAGGAATTCCTACAAAAGAGGTAATTAAGTTGGTGGACTATTGTGTCGAGAGGGGGTTCCCTCTGGTTTTGGGATGTGATGCCAATGCGCACCATACGGTGTGGGGCAGCACGGGCACGAATGCTAGAGGATCGGCCCTACTCGAGTACTTAGCCACCATTGAACTCAATATTCTTAATAGGGGTTCAGAACCTACCTTCTTTAATATAAAGAGAAGAGAGGTGATCGATCTAACACTGTGTTCACAAAACTTTATTCATGCTGTGCGGGATTGTAGAGTGTCAGTAGAACCGACGCTCTGTGATCATGCACAGATCACGTTTAATATTTGTTTAGCAAATCCTAGGAATAAAAATAAATATTATACTCGCTGCAATATGAGCGCTTAAAATAAATGCTTAAAATGACAAAAAATACAAAAAAATTTTATTTAAAAAAAAAAGTAAATTTGACGTTCTAAGATTTCGGGGCTTGCATTTATTTGTTCTACACACCTTCTAAAATAATATTCCACAAGAATTTACCAAGTAGTATTCCAGAAAATTAAACATTTTTAGAACCTACCGTAGTTAGTTAACGAAGAAATTTTTTTTTCTGTCTAGAAGATAGTCAAGTCTAGGCTCTAGTTATAATAATATTTAGTAATAAACCATATGTGTGTATGTGTGTATGTGTATGTGTGTATGTGTATATGTGTATATGTGTATGTACATGTGTGTATTTGTATGAGTGTATGTGTATGTGCGTATGTATATAAGTGAAAAATTCGCAAAAGATATGTGTGAAATAAAAAAAGTCAATGTCTTACTTTAATATAATAATAATGTCAGGAGATATTTTTTCTTCTGTCTAGAAGCGAGTCAAATCTAGGCTCTAATCATATTAAAATTATGTCATGAACCATGTGTATGTGTATTAGGATGGTCGTTATTTCCCGAATCACTTGAAACCTTGTTCCCAAATCTTATATCGATTTCTTAACACTAAAAACTAAGAAAACCACTCAAAGACCTTCTTGGAATGGCGATTTGACCCTTACAGTACTCAAAAAATTTAGTTTTTTCGTTTTTTTTTTGTATTTTGCGGATTCCTGCCAACTACTGACTGAAAAATAGTACATTGTTAACCAAGGGAAGAAAATATATGGTTTTTCCGTCTTTTTTGTCGCCTAAGCGAAGTGAAGGCGACAAAACCGACTTGGGCAAAAACACACTTTCTTCCGAGGTTAACATATGACTTTTTCACACGAAGGATATCAAGAATATTCAATATCAAATTGATGTGTATATGAAAATACAAATTATACTTCTTTTTAATTAAAGTACAAGTATAGATTACATCTTGATCTCTTGAATATTATTTATTGTTTCTTATAAAGGTTTTTGAATATGAAGAGGGGGAATTGAAAGAGTTATGCTTCCAAGAATTTTATCAGTAACGCCTCTTTACAACGTTCCTTTTATTTTTGCATTTTGTGTAAGTGGGGAGTGCTTTTGTTGATAGTTATATAAGTCACGCGGAATGAAAAAATAAATACCTTTTCATTGCGCGTGATTAATATAGCTGTTAACAAAAGCTCTCCCCACTTACCCAAAATGGCAAGATAAAAGGAACGTCATTCAGAAGTGTCGTTTATGAAATTCTTAGAAACATAGCTCTTTCGGTTCTCCTTCTTCATGTTAAGAAACTTTTATATACGTCGTTAAACCTGTTTATTCATTAATTAATGAATAACATTTAAGAGGATATCGTAGTTATCCGCTCCTAATAATATTTTTATTCAAAGTTCATGAATAAACGGTGCGTCAAATCATATTATTTCACTACAGAAAGAAAATTTATAAGATTAATCCTAAGTGCGGACAACTCATGAAATTTATTAAAATATTACATATAAAAAGTTATGAACAAACTTTCAATGTATAGTATTTTGAGGTTTGGTTTATCGAGTTTGATATCTAATTTGCATTCAAAGTTCATGAAAAAATAACAATTTTAAGTGATTTTTCTTGTAACAAAAATGATTGAATTGATATAGTTTTAGCACGGACAAGTATTTTTATTGGTCTAAATCGTCAATTTATAGAGATATCAATCAGATAAAAAAAGCAAAAATCGATTCTATTAACTCCGACATCCCGTTAAGTGTTCAAGATAGAATTCAAAATGGATGAAATGAATTTGACAATGATTTTCGAATTCCTTTTCTTCCCTGATGGAGGAAAATGAATTCGAAAATCATTTTCCTCCCTCAGGGTAATGAACAGCTATTTATGTACATAAAAATAGGCTATGAAAAGCTCATTTTCTACCCAGAGTGTTGAAAAAAAATTTTCCACATCCGTTTCTAATATAAAATCTCAGGATTTACATCGATTACTTTTTTAAAAATATTATAACGTATCAAGTTATTTACAAAAAATTTAGCTTGAAAAATTTGCAAAAAGCTCACACAATCATGGTGTTTTTATGATTTTTCAAGGTTATAAACGTTTAATGTTAAAAACAGAGCTAAGCAATAAGATTAACCCTTAGCTGACACACTTCTGTCGCCAATCATAGCCGACACACTGATGCGTTTTTCACCCCAGCCACATAATCGTCTATTCCGAGTGAACTAAGCTGTTTTTCATCGTAAAAAAATTCACAGTTGTACATTAACTACCCTTTTTTAAAACAATATGAGTGCGATGCCAAAAATTTTCAATTAAGTTTGTTAAAAAAAAATATAGATTGCAAAAAACTCCGAAAAATGGCCAGTTTTATACGACCCCAGTGTGTCGGCTAAGGGTTAATAAAAAAGTAGACTTCTAAACCTTTAATTTGTTCTTTATTTAATGTCTCTAGGTCCTCTGAATTCGGAAATATAGTTAGTAAACGCTGTGGGATACAGCTAACTTGGCCCCATTTGATTAACACGTTGCCGATAAAATATCGTTAATTTTCTACCAGGGTTAGCATAAGAAAAATAAGGACAAAATCATGTTTGAGGATTAAGTTTCGACTACAAATTCGAGCCTAAGCCAAAGCGTCTCGCAAGTAACACGAGTCGTATTGAGAGAGCTTTACATCTCCTTCGTTTGCAAAACAGTTACAGAATACAGCCTTTAGTTATAGTTTTAAAACACGTTCTACCAATAAAACATTGTTTGAGATACCAATCCAATTCTAGAGCATATACACGGAAAAAAGTAAATCGCTTTAAATCGTGAGTGGAGCCAATTTTGCTCTTTCCATACAATGGGGGGCTATGAGTAATAACATCCTAAAACCAGAGCAATTCCTACTTCATAATGGAGTAGAAATTGCTCTAATGTTAAGTTATTGTTACTCATAGCCTCCTATAGTATGGAAAGAGCAAAATTTGCTCTTTCCTTTGCTCATTTTTTTAAGTACTGAAAGGGTCAAATCGCCATTCCGAGGAGGCCTTCGAGTGGTTTTCTTAGTTTTTAGTGTTAAGAAATCGATATAAGATTTGGGAACAAAGTTTAAAGTAATTCGGGAAACAATGACCACCCTAATGTGTATATATGTATGTGTATGAGTTTATGCGCTAGTGTGTGTTTGTATGAGTGTACGTATATGTATATATGTATATGTATGTATATAAGTGAAAAATTCGCAAAAGATATGTGCGGTAAAAAAAAGTCTTGATGTTTGACTTTAATACAACAGTAATAACGTTAATTAACAAAGAAATTTTTTCTTCTGTTCAAAAGCTAGGCTCTAATTATATTAAAATTATGTCATAAACCATATGTGTATGTGCGTATGTATATAAGTAACAAAATTCGCAAAAAATATGTGCGGGGAAAAAAAGTCTTAATGTTTTACTTGAATATAATAGGAGTGATATTAGTTAACGAAGATATTTTTTCTTCTGCCTAGAAGCTAGTCAAAACTAGGCTCTAATTGTAATAAAATTAGGTCATAAACCATATGTGCGTATGTGTATGTGTGTATGTGTATGTGCATGCGTGTATTTGTATGTGTGTATGAGTGTTTGCGCATAAGTGTATGTGTATGTTTGTATGTATATAGGTAAAAAATTTGCAAAAGATATGTAAGTAGAATAAAAAGTCTTAATGTTTAACCTTAATATATGAGTAGTGATGTTTGTTAACAAAGAAATTTTTTCTTTTGTCTAGAAGCTAGTCAACTCTAGCTACAATGATAGGTTCAAATTACAATAAAATTATGTAATAAACTATATGTATATATGGGACGTTTCACGTCAACTCACTTAACAAAAAAATAGAATTCGTCGAAAACCTGTGAAAATGTTCTATTTGATACCCAAAATATACAAAAAAAATTTTAGAGGTCCAGGTCAAAGGGGTCAGGATTTAAACGTGATGGAATTTTTCGAATTTTCCAAATTTTTTGCTAAATAAATATTTAAATGAATTTTTTCCTCAAAAACTATCAATTTTTCGTTAAAACTTAATAGAATACTTTTTCTTGGAAATTAGATGTAGAATTCACCTGAATTTTTGCAAATTATAATATACTGATTTTTATGCTTACTTGATCGATTTAAACATACTATTTAGTATATCTAAAAATCGAGCAGGTTAAATTGGCTTTTTAAAGTCTTATTTTTTTTGTTTTTTTATGAGGAAAAAGTATACGGAGCCTCCAGTTGGGCAGCCTCCTCAAAGTTACTTAATTGTGCAAAAAAGTCTGAATAAATCGTTATTTTGGATCAATGATGAGATACGTGATTTTTTTTCTGAAAAAGTATTGATTTTTGGGACAAATGTATGAAAATGTTTTTTATTGGAAATCATGTGTAGAATATAAATATATTTTTACAAATTGTAATTCAAGACATTATGAACCATATATACTAAAAATTGAACAAAAAATAAATTTTTAAATTTCAAAATTTCATTTATAATTTGTGATGTTTAGCAAATAATGGTTTACAAAAATTTACATACATTCTACATACAATTTCAAATAAAAAACATTTTCATATATTTGTCCCAAAAATCAATACTTTTTCAGAAAAAAAATTACGTATCTCATCATTGATCCAAAATAACGATTTATTCAGACTTTTTTGCACAATTAAGTAACTTTGAGAAGGCTGCCCAACTGGAGGCTTCGTATATTTTTTCCTCATAAAAAAACAAAAAAAATAAGACTTTAAAAAGCCAATTTAACCTGCTCGATTTTTAGATATACTAAATAGTATGTTTAAATCGATTAAGTAAGCATAAAAATCAGTATATTATAATTTGCAAAAATTCAGGTGAATTCTACATCTGATTTCCAAGAAAAAGTATTCTATTAAGTTTTAACGAAAAATTGATAGTTTTTGAGGAAAAAATTCATTAAAATATTTATTTAGCAAAAAATTTGGAAAATTCGAAAAATTCCATCACGTTTAAATCCTGACCCCTTTGACCTAGTCCTCTAAAATTTTTTTTGTATATTTTGGGTATCAAATAGAACATTTTCACAGATTTTCGACGAATTCTATTTTTTTGTTAGGTGAGTTGACGTGAGACGTCCCATATGTGTATTTGCATATGTGTATTTCAATGTGTATATGGGTGTAAGTGTATGTGTATATGTATATAAGTGAAAAATTCGCAAAAGATTGTGCGGGAAAAATTTTTATTTTTAGATTGTTGATGTTCAAGCATACGTTCTTTTAGCTGTCGCTTGGTCTCACCAATATAGGTGTCACTACATGTCAAACATTTGAATGTGTGGACAGAATGTGTCTTTTGAAATTTGTTCAAAATGTCTTTTTACACGCTTTTATTAAGCTTGCTTTCACGTCTGTCTGTCTGTCTGTCTGTCTGTAATTAAATCTTGCACGTTCGATTTTAGGCACTTTTTGTCGATGGAAATTTCTGAAATTTTAAACAGACCTCGATCTCCGATGACAATGTAATAGTCCGTTGTCAGGTCGGCGATGACGGGTGTGCAAAGTCATCTCCGAGGAAGTTTAAGTGTAAAGGCTATCTTTGGGTGGAGGCGAGTTGATGGAATGTTGTTGAGTTGATAGTTGTAGAAAATGCATAGGGGATAGGGGCTTGCATAGGGGATAGGCGAATGTACAGCTGGAAATATAGAGGATAGGAGGATCAAAAGGGATGGGGGAATATATGGAGGGTAGAGGAGTATATAGGGGATATGGTAATGTATAGAAGATACAATGAAGTACAAACTTTAGAAAAAAAATTACTCATAGAAAATTCAATTTTAACTAAAAAGTAGATGATAAAAAATAAAAAAAAACATTTTTAAAACACGCTTTTATAACGGAGAAAATACACTAAAAAGTATTAAATAAATTAATTTACTTCCTTGAAATTACTTTTATACAGTTCATTACGATAATTAAAAGAAAATTTTACAGCAAAAATTCAAAAATAAAAGTGTGGGCGCTGAATTAGATTTACTAAAATTAGCGCCCACACTTTTCTTTTTAAATTTTCGTTGTAAGATTTTCTTTTAATTATCGCAATGAATTGTATAAAAGTAATTTCAAGGAAGTAAATTAATTTATTTAATACTTTTTAGTGTATTTTCTCCGTTATAAAAGCGTGTTTTAAAAATGTTTTTTTAAAATTTTTTTCCAAAACAATAACACTATTTAATTGATTGTTTAATAAAGCAGCAATCGGGATGCTACAGCTTTGGAAAAGACGCTTCATTCTATAGTGAAATTGACTATTAACATGCGGTATGGAAATCATGCAAATAGATGGGATTTGTAAATTCTCTGAATGTGTAACCTGGTTATAATGTTTAAATAAACAGTTTTTTATATGTTTATTACAACATTTCTTAGGATAATCGTTTAAATATAGAAATTTTTTTGACAAAATTAAGGTTTTCTTTATGGAACTATGGATGAGATAATATTAGACGATCAGTAAGATTATGGACTATATTAATTTTTAGATTCATAGGGTGATTGTAGTTAAAATTGAAAATTCTACCAGAATTGGTTGGTTTTCTGTACAAATTATGAATAAGATTACGATCAGTAAGAATAAAATTTACATCAAGGAAACTCAGGACAAGTTCACTCTGAACTTCATGTGTAGAAACCAATCTTTCATGATAACTATTAAAAGTATTCAAAGTAGTAGTTATGGCAGACTGATGGACATAAAAGTGTCATCGACATAACGATGATAAAATGAACAATGTACTTGGCGTTCATTCTCTAATAACTTTAGGCAATCATGTTCCAAATCATCCATGACTATGTCAGAAAACAGTGGTGAAATGGGAGAGCCCATTGCTGTACTAAAAATTTGACGATAAAATTTATCATTGAAAGAAAAGAATGTATTATTGAAAAGGATTTTTGTGATTTCTATGATATAATGAAAAGGAATCTTTGAATATTTTTTAATATTATTGAAGCTTCTTTCCAAACTCTGAATAACCAAATTACATGGAATATTAGTAAATATAGAAGTAACATCAAGTGACTATAAACTGTAACTATCAGGAATTTTTAGGTCTTGCTCTTTTTTAACTAAATCAAAGCTATTTTTAATTGAAGATGTAGGAGGGGATATACTATTTTTAAGGTCATCATATAAGAGTTTTGCTAGAAAATGTATTGGAGAATCTACAATTGCAATAATCGATCGAAAAGGTGTAATGGTTTTATGAATTTTTGAGAAGCCATAGCATCTAGGCACGTTAGTCGGTAAAAGTAAGTACATTATTATGAAACATTCCACAGAGACAACCATATAGATTCAACTGCTTTAATATATTCGAAACAATCTTATGCATCTTTTTAAGAGTAGACCATTGGACATGCTTATACGTTACAGTATCTGAAAGCAAACTTTCAATCTTTTCTATATATGCAGTTCTCTCAATACAAACTGTTGTGTTACTTTTGTCAGAATTAATAAACATAACATTAGAATTATTTTTACGAAATTCTAAGGTTCTTCTAAATTTAATTGTAAACTTTTTTCCTCATATGTTTGTCAGTTTTTGTTATTCAAAGAATTTTTAATACTATCTATCATAGAATATCTCCATTTATCCTTATTAGTTTCCATTTTGACACCTTTTATTGTACATACATCACAAATGTACATCTAGCCTTATGGTTTCTGACTGTGTTCCGTAATTATATGCTGACACTTTTTCGTAACACATATAAAGTATGTAGATTAGATTAGATTAGATTCAACCCTCTGCTTCGTAATCTTTATACTCTTATGTAGATTTATTCATATTGAGGAATGAAAGCTTTTTCATCAGTTCTTAATGTAAACTATATATTTATTTTCGCATAATTTATTCAGGTACGTGTATTTCATACTGTTAAATCTGGTTACCTTTGACGTGTATTTTATTTCTTTAAGCTTATTTTATTTATAACGGCTATAATTTTAAATTTTTTTGAAGTCGTGTATGTAATTTATATGTATAATCTTTTGAGCCTGAAGAGGTGGTAGCTCGACCACGAAACGTTGCATTAAACTCATTTTTGGGATCTATAATGTTTTCTGTCGATGCCTGAATGTCCACTTAATTCAAAATTTTCATATCATTTATCACTGGGTACTAAATTTTTTGTATTAAATTAGCTTTCTTAAGTTAGTTGGTATATCAATGTTGTGAGGGCTAGTTATAGTCGTAATGCCGTAGCTGTGTTTTGCCCCTCTCAGTGTAGTAATGTTGGTTAACAAAAAAAGTTATTCTTTAGTCTAGGAGCTCGACAAGTCTAGGCTCTAATTATAATAAAATTATGTCATGAACCAAATGTATATATATGCATGCGTATATTTGTATAAGTGTATGTATATAAGCGTATGTATATGAGTGTAAGTGTAACTGTATGTGAACATAAATATAAATGAAAAATTCTAAAAAGACATGTGCGGAAAGAAGAGTCCTGATGTTTTACCAAAATATAATAGTAGTAATGTTTTTTAACAAATTATGCTTTTCTATCTGGCAGCTAGTCAAGTCTAGGGACTAATTATAATAAAATCATGTGATAAACCATATGTGTGTATGTAAACGTGTGTATGTAAACGTGTGTATGTGTATGCGTGCATGTGCAGGGCTGTATCTGCATGAGTTTATGTGTATAAAGGTATGTGCATGAGAGTATGTTTATATGTGAATGTGTATGTGTATATGTATATGTGTGTATGTGTATGTGTGTATGTGTATGTGTGTATGTGTATGTATATGTGTGTATGTGTCTGTGTGTATGTATGCGTATGTGTATGTGTGTATGTGTATGTTTATTTGTGTATGTGTGTATGCGTCTGTGTGTATGTGTATTTGTGAAAGGGTATGTTTGTATGTATACATGTGTATGTATATGTGTATGTGTACGTGTGTATTAGTATGTGTGTATGTTCATGTGCATTTGTGTATGTGTATGTGTGTATGTGTATGTGTATGTGTGTATGTGTATGTGTTAATATGTATGTGTGCATTTGTATGTGTATATATGTATGTGTGTATGTGTATGTGTATGTGTTAATATGTATGTGTGCATGTGTATGTGTATTTGTGTATGTGTGTATGTGTATGTGTGTATGTGTGTATGTGAATGTGTGTAGGTGTATGTGTCTATGTATATGTGTGTATGTGTATGTGTGTATGTGTTAGTGTGCAAGTGTATGTGTGTATGTGTGTATGTGTTAGTGTGCAAGTGTATGTGTGTATGTGTATGTATGTGTATGTGTATGTGTATGTGTATGTGTGTATGTGTATATGTGTATGTGTATGTGTGTATGTATGTATGTGTATGTGTATGTGTCTATGTGTGTGGATATGTATGTATGTGTATGTGTGTGTCTATGTGTGTGATATGTGTATGTGTGTATATGTATGTGTATGTGTGTATGTATGTATATGTATGTGTGTATGTGTATGTGTGTATGTATGTGTGTATGTATGTATGTGTATGTGTGTATGTGTGTATGTGTATGTGTGTGTGTGTGTGTGTGTGTGTATGTATGTGTGTATGTGTATGTGTGTATGTGTGTGGATATGTATGTATGTGTGTGTGTATGTGTGTGTGTGTATGTGTGTATATGTGTGTGTGTGTATGTGTGTATGTGTGTATGTGTATGTGTGTATGTGTATGTGTGTATGTGTGTATGTTTATGTATGTGTATGTGTATGTGTGTATGTGTATGTGTATTTGCGTATGTTTGTATGTGTATGTGTATGTGTGTGTATGTGTGTATGTGTATGTGAGTATGTGTATGTGTGTATGTGAATGTGTGTAGGGGTATGTGTCTATGTATATGCGTGTATGTGTATGCGTGTATGTGTATGAGTGTATGTGAATGTGTGTATGTGTTAGTGTGTAAGTGTATGTGTATATGTGTGTATGTGTCCGTGTGTATGTATGCGTATGTGTATGTGTATGTTTATTTGTGTATGTGTGTATGCGTCTGTGTGTATGTGTATTTGTGAAAGGGTATGTTTGTATGTATACGTGTGTATGTATATGTGTATGTGTACGTGCGTATTAGTATGTGTGTATGTTTATGTGCATTTGCGTATGTGTATGTATGTATGTGTATGTGTATGTGTGTATATGTATGTGTGTATGCGTATGTGTGTGTGTATGTGTATGTGTGTGTATGCACGTATGTGTGTGTATGTGTGAATGTGTATGTGTATTCGTGTATGTGTATGTATATGTGTATGTGTACGTGTGTATTAGTATGTGTGTATGTTTATGTGTATTTGTGTATGTGTATGTGTATATCTGTATGTGTATGTGTGTATATGTATGTGTATGTGTGAATATGTATGTGTGTATGTGTATGTGTATTTGTGTATGTGTGTATCCGTATGTGTATGTGTGTATGTGTGTATGTGTATGTGTGTATCGGTGTATGTGTATGTCTGTATGTGTATGTGTATGTGTGTATATGTATGTGTGTATGTGTATGAGTGAATGTGTATGTGTGTATGTGTATGTGTGTATGTGTATATGTATTTGTGAATGGGTATGTTTGTGTGTAAACGTATGTATGTATATGTGTATGTGTATGTGTGTATATGAATGTGTGTATGTGTATATGTATTTGTGTAAGTGTATGTGTATGTGTGTACGTGTATGTGTGTATGTGTATGTGTGTATGTGTATGTGGATTCGCGTATGTGTGTATGTGTGTGTATGTGTGTATGTGTGTATGTGTATGTGTGTATGTGTATGTGTGTATGTGAATGTGTGTAGGTATATATGTCTATGTATATGTGTGTATGTGTATGTGTGTATGTATATGAGTGTATGTGAATGTGTGTATTTGTTAGTGTGTAAGTGTATGTGTGTATGTGTATGTGTGTATGTGTATGTGTGTATGTGTATGTATGTATGTGTATGTGTGTATGTATGTATGTGTATGTGTGTATGTGTGTGGATATGTGTATGTGTATATATGTATGTGTGTATGTGTATGTATGTATGTGTATGTGTATTTGCGTATGTATGTATGTGTATGTTTATGTGTGTGTATGTGTGTATGTTTATGTGTGTATGTGTATGTGTGTATGTGAATGTGTGTAGGGCAGCGATGCCGAAAGTGGCAGAGTCAGAGAGGGAAATTTAAAAATGTGTAAAAAAAAAAGTATTAAAATAAATTGTTTTCAAAATTTAATAATTATAAAATAATTCTGAAAAACAAAGTTACTATAGCAAATTAATTTTTTTTTAATTTTTCACCTTTTTTAGAGTATAACAAAATTTTGTTTAACTCAGAAAAATGTAAAAAATAGAAAAAAAATTATTTTGTTATAGTAACTTTATTTTATGGAATTATTTATTAATTATCAAATTTTAAAAACTATTAATTTTAATACTTTGTTTTCATATCTTTTTGAATTTTCCTCTCTGACTCTGCCACATTCGGTATCGCTGGTGTAGGGGTATGTGTCTATGTATATGCGTGTATGTGTATATGTGTATGTGTATGAGTGTATGTGAATGTGTGTATGTGTTAGTGTGTAAGTGTATGTGTATATGTGTGTATGTGTCTGTGTGTATGTATGCGTATGTGTATGTGTGTATGTGTATGTTTGTTTGTGTATGTGTGTATGCGTCTGTGTGTATGGGTTTGTGTATTTGTGAAAGGGTATGTTTGCATGTATACATGTGTATGTATATGTGTATGTGTACGTGTGTATTAGGATGTGTGTATGTGTATGTGTGTATGTGTATTTGCGTATGTATGTATGTGTATGTGTGTCTGTATGTGTATGTGTATGTGTATGTGTGTACGTGTATGTGTGTATGTGTATGTGTATGTGTGTACGTGTATGTGTGTATGTGTATGTGTATGTGTGTATGCACGTATGTGTGTGTATGTATGTATGTGTATGATTGTATGTGAATGTGTGTAGGGGTATGTGTTTATGTATATGTGTGTATGTGTATGTGTGTATGTGGACGGGTGTATGTGAATGTGTGTATGTGTTAGTGTATAAGTGTATGTGTGTATATGTATGTGTGTTTGTGTATGCGTATGTGTGAATGTGTATGTGTATTTGTGCATGGGTATGTTTGTATGTATATGTGTATGTGTACGTGTGTATTAGTATGTGTGTATGTTTATGTGTATTAGTATGTGTGTATGTTTATGTGCATTTGCGTATGTGTATGTATGTATGTGTATGTGTATGTGTGTATATGTATGTGTGTATGCGTATGTGTGTGTGTATGTGTATGTGTGTGTATGCACGTATGTGTGTGTATGTGTGAATGTGTATGTGTATTCGTGTATGTGTATGTATATGTGTATGTGTACGTGTGTATTAGTATGTGTGTATGTTTATGTGTATTTGTGTATGTGTATGTGTATATCTGTATGTGTATGTGTGTATATGTATGTGTATGTGTGAATATGTATGTGTGTATGTGTATGTGTATTTGTGTATGTGTGTATCCGTATGTGTATGTGTGTATGTGTGTATGTGTATGTGTGTATCGGTGTATGTGTATGTCTGTATGTGTATGTGTATGTGTGTATATGTATGTGTGTATGTGTATGAGTGAATGTGTATGTGTATGTGTATGTGTGTATGTGTATATGTATTTGTGAATGGGTATGTTTGTGTGTAAACGTATGTATGTATATGTGTATGTGTATGTGTGTATATGAATGTGTGTATGTGTATATGTATTTGTGTAAGTGTGTGTGTATGTGTGTACGTGTATGTGTGTATGTGTATGTGTGTATGTGTATGTGGATTCACGTATGTGTGTATGTGTGTGTATGTGTGTATGTGTGTATGTGTATGTGTGTATGTGTATGTGTGTATGTGAATGTGTGTAGGTATATATGTCTATGTATATGTGTGTATGTGTATGTGTGTATGTATATGAGTGTATGTGAATGTGTGTATTTGTTAGTGTGTAAGTGTATGTGTGTATGTGTATGTGTGTATGTGTATGTGTGTATGTGTATGTATGTATGTGTATGTGTGTATGTATGTATGTGTATGTGTGTATGTGTGTGGATATGTGTATGTGTATATATGTATGTGTGTATGTGTATGTATGTGTATGTGTATTTGCGTATGTATGTATGTGTATGTTTATGTGTGTGTATGTGTGTATGTGTATGTGTGTATGTGTATGTGTGTATGTGAATGTGTGTAGGGCAGCGATGCCGAAAGTGGCAGAGTCAGAGAGGGAAATTTAAAAATGTGTAAAAAAAAAAGTATTAAAATAAATTGTTTTCAAAATTTAATAATTATAAAATAATTCTGAAAAACAAAGTTACTATAGCAAATTAATTTTTTTTTAATTTTTCACCTTTTTTAGAGTATAACAAAATTTTGTTTAACTCAGAAAAATGTAAAAAATAGAAAAAAAATTATTTTGTTATAGTAACTTTATTTTATGGAATTATTTATTAATTATCAAATTTTAAAAACTATTAATTTTAATACTTTGTTTTCATATCTTTTTGAATTTTCCTCTCTGACTCTGCCACATTCGGTATCGCTGGTGTAGGGGTATGTGTCTATGTATATGCGTGTATGTGTATATGTGTATGTGTATGAGTGTATGTGAATGTGTGTATGTGTTAGTGTGTAAGTGTATGTGTATATGTGTGTATGTGTCTGTGTGTATGTATGCGTATGTGTATGTGTGTATGTGTATGTTTGTTTGTGTATGTGTGTATGCGTCTGTGTGTATGGGTTTGTGTATTTGTGAAAGGGTATGTTTGCATGTATACATGTGTATGTATATGTGTATGTGTACGTGTGTATTAGGATGTGTGTATGTGTATGTGTGTATGTGTATTTGCGTATGTATGTATGTGTATGTGTGTCTGTATGTGTATGTGTATGTGTATGTGTGTACGTGTATGTGTGTATGTGTATGTGTATGTGTGTACGTGTATGTGTGTATGTGTATGTGTATGTGTGTATGCACGTATGTGTGTGTATGTATGTATGTGTATGATTGTATGTGAATGTGTGTAGGGGTATGTGTTTATGTATATGTGTGTATGTGTATGTGTGTATGTGGACGGGTGTATGTGAATGTGTGTATGTGTTAGTGTATAAGTGTATGTGTGTATATGTATGTGTGTTTGTGTATGCGTATGTGTGAATGTGTATGTGTATTTGTGCATGGGTATGTTTGTATGTATATGTGTATGTGTACGTGTGTATTAGTATGTGTGTATGTTTATGTGTATTTGTGTATGTGTATGTGTGTATGTGTATGTCTGTATGTGTATGTGTATGTGTGAATATGTATGTATGTACGTGTATGTGTATTTGTGTGTATGTGTATGTGTGTATGTGTATGTGTGTATCGGTGTATGTGTATGTCTGTATGTGTATGTGTATGTGTGTATCTGTATGTGTG
>JAFFSR010000301.1:5525000-5645000 GCA_017163975.1 Anastatus disparis | reverse complement strand
TTGACAAACTACGTTTAATGAACTGCCAGTGACTTAGTACTTAATATCTTTTTTCTATCATATTGATAATTTATTTTTCCATATCATTTACAATAGCGTTTTACAGATTTTAATAATATAGGTTTTTCTTTCTCAAGAATTCTTAATTTTACTTTTATCTTTAAGTATTATCGCAATCTTATTGCTTGTTTTCCTAATTCAGTCGTGAATCTACCATAATTTGAAAAAAATTTTAAATCTTGCTAGAATATAATTTCAAATCATGATATATAATCATATTCACACAGACTATTCACATAGTTTTCATAATAAGAATTATATTTGTATGCAATGTAAGTCTAAACGTTAAAAGTAAGGTAATACACATATTTTAGTATTATACTATTAGACACGTTAAAGGTCAGTCTTAGATGAGGTTTTAGGCATTTTTTACTGATCGAAAGTAGCTAAAAAAGTAATTTAATTTATTTTTAATAAAAATACATATCAGAATTGCTTTCACTTGTAAATATCTATTTATTTTAACATATGAGAAACGGAAGCGTGTACATTTGTCAAAATTTTCTTTTAGTTATTTTCGATTGGTAAAGTTAGTCGAAAGCTGATCCTTAATTGAAAAATGACGCTATGAAATACTATGCAAAAACGAAGTGGCCAAAATTAGAACTACTAAACCCGGGCAAGATACATTGAGTCTTATGGCTCTACTAAATTTATTGAATATGATGATTTTTTAGTGTGCGAATACGTATTTATAATATTAGTGTAATTATATAAATTAAGGGCATGGTGATGCTTCCCCCTTCTAATAATATTTCTGATCCAAGTTTATGTTTCACTTCAATAAAAAAATTAGTAGGATTCAACTTGAGTGCGAACAACTAAAGAAATCTACCAAATACTTAAAAAGTTATATACAAATTAGCAATTTATAGTATTTCGGGGTTAGGTTTGGCAACTTTGATATATGATTTGCGATTCAAGTTCATAAAAAAATTACAGCTCTAAAGGATTTTTTTTATTTTAACTAAAATAATGGTATTAATATAGCTAATGTCAAAATTTGTCAAAATTTAAAGAACAAGCTGAAAAAAATAAAAAAGTAATAAATATCTTTTTCAAATCTTTTAAGTTGTAGAGTTCAGTGGAGTAGTGGCTAAGGCGCGTGATTCGTATTACCGTTGGCGGGGGATCGATTCCCCGTCTGGTCGCTTTTTCGCTGTCTCTGCCGTGGGCTGACACCACGTTAAATAATACGTGTGTATTAAATGAATTTTCTATGAGTTAAAAAGGGCAGTAATGCCCGTATATATAATAAAAAAAAAAAAAAAAATTGAATAAAATGAGATATATATGAGATCTCATGTGAGATCACATATGAGATCGCACACGAGATTGCATATGAGATGTCATATGAAATCGCCTATGAGATCGCATATGAAATCAAACGTATATTTGTTAAATTTTTAAAATAAAATAAATATATGTGTGATCTGACATGAGATCTCACATATATTTATTTTATTTTCAAAATTCAACGAATATATATGAGATTTCATCGGCGATTTCATATGAGATCTTACATGAGAGTTCATACAATATTTACAGTAGGGATGATTTTTTTCGGCTTGTTCTTTAAATTTATACATATTTACACTCTCCCGGTTCTCATTTATTTAAAATAAGCTCATACCTATAAGTAGAATCGGTTGTAGCGCAGGGACTAAGGCTCTTGGCTCGTGCTGTAGTAGACCATAGTTTAATCCTCGAGAAAATTTTGGAAAAGTTTTTCTAAATATTCCTCTGTGAAATAGAACTAGGAGACCAAGAAATACCAATTAAAAATTCTTCTTGGCCAATAAAAATTACACGAGTAAGGTGAAATCACGGGTGTTAGTCCACAGCGATCAAGAGACCCACTGGCAATAAAATAGAGGAGAAGATGATATCTCCAATCCCTAGTGGAAATATAAAATGTGCATTACTGTTTAAAATAGTTTAAAATTATTCAAAACTGTTTAAAAATGTTTAAAACTATTCAAAATAGTTTATAAATGTGAAATTTGGGACATTTAAAACAGTTATAAACAGTTTTAAACATTTTTGAACTGTAATGAACAATACAGAATAATTTAGAACTAAAGTGAACATTTTCTCGTATATTATATTATATAAATTTTAATATATATAAGAAAATTTTCACAAACACAAAATTATGAAACACTGTTTGAAATCATTTCGAACGTTTCAAAACTTTTAAAACTGTTTAAAGGTGTTTAAAACTGTTTAAAACCGTTCAAAACTGTTCAAGTTAGTAAAAAATAGTTCATATTGATTTAAAATTGTTTTGAAATATTTTAAATATTTAAAATAATCTATAACTTTTTAACATGAAAAATTCAAAACTATTAAACACCGTTTGAAATCATTTCGAACTTTTCAAAACTTTTTGAAAGTGTTTAAAAATGTTTAAAACTGTTCATAACTGTATTAAATGTCCTAAATTTCGCACTTATAAACAGTTTCAAACAGTTTTAAACAGTTTTACACATTTTTAAACATTTTGTATTTCCGCTAGGGATTACAAACAATTCTAATCTTTATTCATATGAAAAAAAAACGAAATTTATTTTTAAACTATATCTGATCGATAAAGCAAACCCTTGAAAATTTTGTTTTATAATAGGTCATTTATTTTTGTCCTTTTCTAATCTATTATATATTGTGTCATAAAATGAATTTTTAAATTAGTGTTATTCAAAAACTAAATAGTAATAAAAAGATATAATTTTTTTATAAATTATTGATTTTTTCAATAATATAGCATAAAAGAAAAAAATAATGTGACATTAGTGAGTAATAAAATAATCAATAATTGTTAATCGAAAACATGTATTATTTGTAAGATGTTAAAAGAAAACAAGCACGATTGTTCTAAATTAATCCTAGAGCAGGTGGCTCATCTTTGTCCTTTCATAATAACGAAATGAAA
Source organism: Anastatus disparis (assembly GCA_017163975.1). Classification (NCBI taxonomy): domain Eukaryota; kingdom Metazoa; phylum Arthropoda; class Insecta; order Hymenoptera; family Eupelmidae; genus Anastatus; species Anastatus disparis. The sequence goes on along the minus strand of JAFFSR010000301.1, from coordinate 5,642,008 downwards.
TTTCATTTTTAACTGCAGAATCTTAAAAAAAAGAAAGCCTTATTTTTCACGATGAAAATACTTATTAGACATTGTTTTGAAATGATAACAAATAAGTATGTGAAAATGTTCCTTTTATCACGGAATTTCACGCAAAATTTGTAACTACACAGCTTAATAAGTTTTTTTAACTTTAAAGAATACACACATACTATAGTACCCCCCCTGCGAGCTAAAGGTTAAGTACTAAGTCACTGTCAGTTCATTAAAGGTAGTTTGTCATAATGTTCTGAGACATAAATAAAGCTGCAACTGTTTTTACGGCGACGTGCAAATTGTGTAACGATTGGCAAGACGTGTTATGCCGTAAATCTAAACCAGATGCAGCGTGCGTCATAGAACGACACTGCCTGTTGATTAGAAAAACTGTCATTAATCAGTGAACTGACCCCAAGCTTCGTAGACATGATTTCGTCTGTGATATGAAATAAGTATCTCGATTTGTGAATACACAAATTCTGTACAAACCTTTGTATACGAACGGCATTGCTCCAGACCTTACTGAAAAGTGATGGACTTCTTGAGTGTAAAAGGTGATATGCATAATTGTTGTTACTAGTATCTTAACTATTACTTGTAAATAATGTCTAAATCTTCGTAAAAAATTTGTTTGTTTTTATTATTATCCAATCGCCAAGTATAATTACGCTCGAATATAGTTTAAAACCATAATCCATAATAGCATACTTTAGATAACGATTGTTTTGTAGATGTAGTGTAGAATCATTTAATCGTAATTTTATTAATTTATATAAATAAATTGAATTATGGACCAAAATTTAGATTTTAGATTTGTTGACATTGATTACAAATGTAAGTGTAAATGAGATCTCACGTGAGATCTCATATCCAGAAAAATTTTATTTTTTTTACACAAGGTCACACATGAGATCTCATGCGAGATCTCATGTGAGACTGGGTATTGGAAAAAAAAAATTTTTTTGCACATAAGATCTCACGTGAGATCTTATATGAGATCGGGTATTGGGAAGAATTAATTTTTTTGCACATGAGATTTCACATGAGATCTCACGTGAGATCGGGCATCAGGAAAAATAAAATTTTGCGGCACGTGAGATCTCACGTGAGATCTCATACGAGTTCTCATATGAGATCTTGTTTCATTTTCAATCGTGAGATCTCATGTAATTTTTTCAGTAGGAATGTTAGTTGGCGAACAAATTTTTTTTTCTGTCTAGAAGCTAGTCCAGTCTAGACTCTAATTTTAATAAAATTATGTAATAAATTATATATGTCTATGTGTTTGTGCGTATGTGTATAAGTGTATGTTTATGTGTGGTAATGTATGTGTATGTGCGTATGTGTATATGTTTATGTATATAAGTAAAAAATTCGCAGAAGATTTTTCACTCTTATATAATAGTAGCAATGATATTTCAACAGAAAAATTTTTTCTACTGTCCAGAAGCTCGTCGAATCTAGGCTCTAATTATAATAAAGTTATGGAACAAGCCATATGTGTATGTATATGTGTTTATGTGTATGTGTGTATGCGCATGTGTGTATTTGTATAAGTGTATGTGTAAATTTGTACGTGTATTTATAGGTATATAGGTGAAGAATTTGCAAAAAATATGTGCGCAATAAATGTTTCGAGGTTTGACTTGAATATTATAGTGCCAATAAGTAGTAAGTTAATAAGCCTGTTAAGCCTAGGCCCTAATTATAATAAAATCATATCATGAACTGCATGTGCATATGTGTATGTTTGTATGGGTATGTGTGTATCTGTATTAGTGTATACGTATGAGTATATGTGTATGTGTGGATGTGTATGTGTGTCTGCATATAAGTAAACCATTCGCAAAATAAATAAGCGGGAGAAAAAAAGTCAGCATGCTGAAATTTAATATAATAGAAGTTATATCAGTAAATCAAGAACATTTTTTTCTGTCTAGAAGCTAGTCAAGTCTAGGCTCTAATTATAATAAAATTATGTCATAAACCATGTGTGTATGTGTATGTGTATGTGTGTATGTATGTTCATCTGTATATGTTCATGTGTGTATTTGTATGAGTGTATGTGTATCAGTGTATGTGTATGTGTGTAGGTGTATGTGTGTATGTGAATGTGTGTATGTGTATGTGTGTTAATATAGAATTGAAAAATTCGCAAAAGATATGTGTGGAAAAATAGGCTTATTGTTTTCCTTTAATATACTAGTAGTATTAGTAATGTTTGTCAACGAAGAAATTTTTTTTTTGTCTACAAGCTAGTTGAATCTAGGTTCTAATCATAATAAAATTATGTCATAAGCCATGTGTGTATGTGTATGTGCATGTGTGTATGTTCATGTGTGTATCTTCATGTGTGTATTTGTATGAGTGTATAAGTATCAGTGTATGTGTATGTGTGTATGTGGATGTGCGTAAATATATAATTGAAAAATTCGCAAAAGATATGTGCGGGAAAAAAGTCTCATTGTTTTACTTTAATATAATAGTAGTAATAGTAATGTTCGTCAACAAAGAAATTTTTTTTTTCTGTCTAGAAGCTAGTCAAGTCTAGGTTCTAATCATAATAGAGTTATGTCATAAACCATATGTGTGTGTATTTGAATGTGTATGTGTGTACGTATATGTATGTATGTTCATGTGTGTATTTGTATGAGTGTATGTGTATCAGTGTATGTGTATGTGTGTCAATATATAATTAAAAAATTCGGAAAGATATGTGCTGGAAAAAAGATATTTTTTTTACTTCAATATAATAGTAGATAATAGTAGTTATAGTAATGTTCGTCAATAAAGAAATTTTTTTTTCTGTCTAGAAGCTAGTCAAGTCTAGGCTATAATCATAATAAAATTATGTCATAAATCGTATGTGTATATGTGTATCAGTGTATGAGTATGTGTGTAGACATATCATTGAATAATTCGCAAAAGATATGTGCGGGATGAAAAATTTTATCGTTTTACTCTAATATAATAGTAGTTATAGTTACATTAGTCAACAAAGAAATTTTGTTTCTGTCTAAAAGCTAGTCAAGTCTAGGCTCTAATTAGAATAAAATTATGTCTGAACCATATGTGTGTATGTGAATGTCTATATGTTAATGTGGTGTACGTGCATGTGTGTATTTGTATGAGTGTAGGTGTATTAGTGTATGTGTATATGTGTATGTATACATGTGTATGTATATAAGTGAGAAATTCGCAAGAGGTTTGTGCTGGAGAAGAAAAAAGTCTTAATGTTCTCGTTAATATAATAGTATTAATATTTAATATTTTAAATGTTTTTTTTGTATTAAGATGCAAATAAAAATCGATTTTAAATTTAGGCGTATACGAGAAGGAATGGTATTGGTAGATTACAAGGAAACAGGATAAGTTCTACTAAATTTGGAAAAAGAAAAGTTTTACAAGAATGGAGATATACATTCAACGAGAAACATATTTTTTCTAACAAATTTAAACGATGAAAATTGAATAGTTTAAGTATGAAGGTAACTTAGAAGTATAAACTATGAAGTGGGAGGAAGAGATATAAAAAGATATAAAGAGATATAAAGAGATATCGAAAACGGAGGGAGCGTTTAAGAGAGGAAAAAGTATAAAGAGGCCATTGCTGTCAAAACAGAGGAAACAACCTTATGCATCGACGACTGAGGTGGATAGTAATCATATTTTATATTTAATAGCAATTAGATCTTATGACAAACAATGATAGAGAGGAGCCTAATAGCTTCGTTTATATGACGAGTTAATCTTTATATTATATAAAAATAATGTCTAAAGGATGGTAGATATCAGCTGCAGTTTTTTCACCATGAGAGCTTGCTGCAAAGTCTATTTTTCCACTAGCCTTGTTACTTTTTATGAAGCAGATGTTTCAGCAATTGCAAAATTGAAAAAAGAATTGCTACAGCTATTAATCTCGAACAATGCGATAATTCATTCAATAAATACTTTATAAATGTTCGCACTTATAAAATTTTTTTCTCCCATATTGAATTTTTCTCGTGAATTATTATAGTTCAGCTAAAAAGGAACATATTTTATTATATAGAAATTTTTTTTATCTCTTTTAGTTTTTGAGATATTTGCAATCAAAAAAGAAGCTCATACTGAAACCGTGGTGGTGCAACGATTAAACTAAAAAATGCAAAGGTTATATTTCCGATCTTACATTTATTCTACATCACATTGGTAAATATTTTCACGTTTAAGTGGTCAAAAAATCCAACCATTTCAATGAAATTGAGGTTTCTTCATAACAAATGAATAAACGTCACGCTGACATATTTAGTTTGGAATATTTCCGATTTTTTAAGAAATTTGCTTTTAAAAATATGCAACAATAGAGAATTTCTTGAAAAAGTTCCAGTATGAATATTTGAAATCTTCATTTGAATGTAGGTATCACTTCAATTGAAATGCGTGGATAATAAAAATATAAATTTATAAATACATTCTTTCTAATACCAGAAATATTAATATTAGAAAAATAGTTGTACCGAAAAAAAAGAGAGCCACCATATTTTAAAAAATACAATAAACCTACCACCACCATTTCAGTGTATGTTTTTATAAAAAAAGTCTAATGACGCTAAAGAAAAATCGTATTCGAACGTTCGATATAGCATTGTAAAACAATAAGCTTTGATGTCTATTTGGTTTCGTTTTGATACAACTATCCCCACTCAAACTGCATAATAGTTTTGGCAATACTAAACTTACATTTTTTAAAACCTTTTCCAACGATCTTTCGAACCGCGTTGGATTGTTTCAGATACATTAATTATTATCAAAGATATTAAAAACTTTTAATGTTGAATAATTTTTCCTCCTGGGGGTAAAAGTTTGTGACTGGCAGTGTATTGTAACGGTATTCTACCGTGTTTGAATCTTGCGCGCTTAGGTATTAAAATAGAATAAACGCTCGGTCATATATGTCGTCTAAGACGAGTAAAGAAGTGCGTATCTTGACCACCGGCACGCGAGCGAGAAGCAAGCCGGCCGCGAGGCGCTTCAGAGAGTTTCCGGCTACCGTTGCGTTAGCACGAAACCTAAGCCGCGCTGTGTTTATTAAAGAATTTCGCCACGTGGTCGTATAATACGGTAGACTAAGTTCGCAACTGATAGCGTGAAACGTTGTCTTAAATAAAAGTCGTTAATTTATATCGACTAGCGTATTATATTATATTGGCTAATTGCAACTCTCAGAAATTCTTTCTGTAGAGTTTTGCTTGACCGCTTTTCGCGCGTCTTAGCGGTCAGCCATTGAGTGCCAGCAAATACGTTGATCGGCGTGTATAGGATTCCACCGATCTACGTCCAGGCAATCACGTTGGCAGAGCTCAGCGGAATTCCAGGATCGGGAAGAGACGTCTTCCACCGACCTAGTCTAGAGCATCTACGTATTGGTTACGTACAGGGGAGAAGCTTCGATAACGGGCGAGTGGCGTCTACGTGCACGTAGGTAATTAGTGTAAGCTGGCCAGTGCGTTATTGTAAGTATAATAATACTGTGTGATACCCAAGTGTCTCTTCCTCGAGAGATACTTGTTCGGGCATATTGTATCATCGGTGATATAACCGATCAGCGTCATAAGCGAGTGCCATTTAGTTCGCGACGCGCCCTCCCTTTGCTCACTCTATCATTAGACGCGTACATTACATTTCATATATTATATTATTTCATTCTCGATTAATTCATACTTCATCTTTATTATATTCATATTTTTCTTGTAATAAATTAATTTTTTTTTTTATTAAATCGTGCTTTCAATTAATTTATATTGCCTGATTATATTTAACATAAAATATATATTTCCCGTTGCTTACTCCGACGCCTCCGCGGTCCTTGTGAGCAGTTATAAATTATTTAATTACGTAATATCATATATTTTGATATAACGTATTTTGGAACCTGCCTCACGAAGGAAAACTGTGCTACCGGCATCGCGTCTCTCGATCAGGTAAGAGAGAGAGAGAGAGAGAGAGACGCGCAGCGACGAGTTGATAGAAAAATCTTTCGTCGCACATCAATCTAACATACTAACTAGCTTTGCCGGAATCTGTTGTTAGTTTATCATACTCGATATAAATTCTAGCAGCTCCGTGTTCTGACAAAATTACTTAGTCTTAGCAAAAAGTAAATTGGAATTAAAAAAAATCTAATTTCTTTTGTAACGCGTAGTAAATTACCGTTACAGTATATATATATATATATATATATATATATATGTGTGTGTGTATATTTATATAGATATAAAAGTAATATAGTTCTTATATCTGTTCTCTGTTCATTTTGAACATGTAATGGATGTGATTTGCCTTTAAATACATCAAATAGTAGCTTTATGACTCTGAAGTGATAACTAAGGTCATGAAAACATGAAATGCAGCAACGCTGCCAAATAGCTATGTAAAAATTTCAGAATAATTTTATTTTTTGAATTGTTTCATAACAGCATCAAAGTATTCTTAAAGTCATTATACATATTTTTAATGAATTATCGCTCGTAGAATTTAAAAGAGCTATTTTTTTCTCTAAAAATAATTCGTGAAGTGCTAGAGACTAATAAAAACCCAGAAAATAATAGTTTTTCGAGTTTTCCGCCATGGCCCCATTCCGTAATCGAATTTTCGGTTCTTATAAACTTTTTTTGTCTTTAAAAAACACAAATGTCAAGCCCAGAAAAACACTTGTAGCCCCTCTCTGAGCAAAGTTATGGTAATTTTATTATTAAAATATTTTTTTTAGGTTAAAAAACTGATTTCTAGGACTCGCAAAAAATCACAGTAAAACTGAGTGCTAATCTATTTATGTGATTTTTGCGGAATTAATATTATTTATTTTCACAAAAAATAAAAAAGATATTATATAAAATAAGTAGTTTTTAGGTTATGTTGAGGTTAGGGTATGAGTTCGGAAACTATAAATATTGCAAAACCTAATCTCAATTACTACAAAAACCAGAAAAAATATTAGTTTTGAAATTTCGGAAGGTGGGCATTTTACTCATCTTAACGGAGAGGTACTCTTTAATAGAAATTAAATTGGCTTTTTAAACTTCAGGAAGTTATAAGGATTTACGCATTAAATGTGAATAAACGGTAAAACAAAAAGTAAACGAGAAAAAAAAGAGATAATAAAATAGTAAAACTCAGGTTAAATGATTGCAATTAATATATAAATTTAAACAAAAACTACAATGCACAAAATAATTTGTGTATCAATTTAATTAGAACAAATTTTCCTATATTCTAAGGAAAGGAATAAATTTTTGTGTTATTAAAATTGTTATATTTGCTGTTATTGTAGATCATTTTTTAATTCTATTTTTAATTGTACAATATTTCATTATTATACATAATTTAATTCAGACTTCATATATTTATTACAGCTTCGTCGTATTATAAACAATCGTTCCAAAAACTTTTTCAATTCACTTATAACAAAGACGCTTGATGTCAATCCCACTAGAAATAATAAATCTGAAATAATTGAAAAAATTTATTTTGATTGATAATTTGAAATTATTTAAAGTAAAATATGCATTTTTATATTGAAGGTATATTTACCTCGCATAAATAACCCTTCAGTTTGAAAAATTTTTTGTAAAGGTGGAAAATAAATAACTAACATTTGTCCCACCACTGATAATGTTACAGCGATTAAGAACATTTTATTACTGCATAAACCAATTGTAAATACTGATTTTGTCTAAAATAAAAAGGGTAACTACAAATTTATCAATAATTTACTAAGGAAGATAATATTTAAATTCACAAATAAATTTATGTACTAACTTGTGATCGACAACTTAATGCATTAAACATATCAAAAAATACAAAACATGTAAATGTCATAGTTGTATCTCTAGCACTTATTCCGCCCAAAGTCATTTCTCTGTTAAAAACCCATAATGTACCAGAAATAATAACACTGGCTGATAACAGAACATTGATTATAAGATGTTTTGTAATCATAGGCTCTTTGGTATTTCTTGGTTTTTGTTTTAAAACGTCTTTATCTACTGGCTCAACTCCCAAACTAAAAAACATAATAAATTTTTATAATGGTCAAAAAAATTTTAATAAAATAAAAGTATCAAGATTTTATGCCTTTGAGCAGGAGGTCCATCCATAATTATGTTTATCCAAAGAATTTGCATAGCATTAAGTGGATTAGGAATATCCATCAAGGTAGCAAGTGCAATTAGAGACAAAGCTGCAATACTTGTACTCAACTGAAATCGGACGAAATTCTGAATATTATAAAAAATTCCTTTACCTTCTTCTATTGCCCCAACAATAGTGTGAAAATCATCATCTATTAAAATCATGTCAGCAGCTTCTTTACATACATCTGTTCCATTCACACCCATAGCTATTCCAATATCTGCTTTTTTTAAAGCTACTCCATCGTTAACACCATCACCTGTCATACCGACTATATTACCCTTTTTTTGTAAAGCTTTAACAATGCACAACTTATGTTTAGGAGTAACTCGATAGAATACATTGATATTATTGATCCTATCTTCTAATGTTTTTTTTGTTATTGAATCAATTTCATCTCCAGACATGAGTTTGGTGTTCTTTACATCCAAACCGATTGAATTAGCTGAAAATATTATTTTTTTGTTAGCACAAAACTTAAAAAGTATGCTACATTTTTCATCTAAATAATTTTTAATTACAAATGTTTTAGATATTTCTACATGCTAATTTAATTTTTAAATGTTTAACTTTTTGCTAATACTAATTTATTTTTTAGAGTGTAATTTAAAGCGTACCTCGATATTTCAAAATAAAAATAATTAAATAAAAATTAATATAAATTTATAATACAGTTCAACAAAATTTTAAATAAATAAATTTATAATATAGTTAAAAAAATTGTTTGTAGAAAAATATTTATTTTGGTTCGAAATTCGAAAATTCTTCATTTGACTATATTTATGTAATAATTAAATTGACTAGTAAAATGGAAGCGATGCTTTTCCTATAACCCATAATTAAGTAGAAAATGAAATAAAATTCTATTCTTTAGAGAAAATAAGACAAAAAAATTATTATTATCAAGAGCACTTAATGTCTAAAAGAATAATATAGTTTTCCATATCATTAATTTTTTTATTATTTAATCATGCTTTCCAAAAAGCATAAAATGTTTTAGAAATATTGATCTGTCTACATAAAAGATTGATTTAAAATATTTCATGTAATATATCTTTAATATGTTAAAAGATTGTAGAAATATTTTACTCAAAGGTTCATAGGAAATAATCAACATTTTTTAAAACATTTCTCAAATGTATTAGGAATCTTTTATGTAATATTAATTTTTAGTATTGTTAAAAAATTGCACAAATGTTTTATTAAGGAAAAACACAAGTAAAATCGTGTTTTTACACAAAAAAATTACGTTTTTTTATTTTTAATTTTCGATTCATAGCACCATAATCCATGCGTAATCTTGTTCAAAATCATCTCAAGAATCTATAAAAAATTTTAGCAAGAAATATTAAAAACTGTGAGACTAGTTATATTTTAAAGGTGTATAGGCTATACAGTCTATATCAAAAGTTGGTTTTTTCGATAATTGTTTAAGTTTTTATAGAAAGTTTTAATTCAATTTTTAGCTTAGTGGCTTATTAGATAATATGAAAACAATCATTTTGAACTTTGTTTTATTTAAATAAAATGGATTATTAATTAGTTGTAATATTTTAAATTTTATAACTTTGACACAAATATAATGCAATTATAAAAAACGGTGTCAAAGTTTCAAAAATGATTTTATTCTACAGTAACACAGTTCATTTTGTTAAGTTTAAAAATTAGAGTCCATTCACTAAAACATGATTTCGATTTTTATTTTTTATTCAAATTAATTGTCAATTGTCTGCGAAGAAATGTCTTAGACGGTACTTAACTGATTGTTTCATCGTAGAAAATTGGTAATAAATTTGAATAAAATATAAAAATTGAAAATATGTTTTAGTGAATAGATTCTAGTTTTTAAACTGAACAAAATAATCTTTGTTGCTTTAGAATAAAATCATTTTTAAAACTTTAGCACCATTTTTTATGATTACATTAGATTGGTGTAAAAGTTTTAAAATTTTAAATATTATAACTAATTAATAATTCATTATATTTAAATAAAACAAAGTTTAAAATAATTGTTTTAATATTATCTAATAAGTTACTAACAAGGAGAGTGTTTCACTTTCGGATCACCGATTTTGCTCAAATTTTGGGAATGTTTTCTGGATGCAGAAATATGAGAAAAGCCTAAATTTTAGAGGCCATCGCTCAATATTTACCTAATTACAGGCAATTGAAGGAAATCACTAAAAAAATTACTAGATTTTCAGACGTTTATAGTTCTTCAGCATTTTCAGCTAGATGCTTAAAACTTTTTTTAAATGAAAGCTGAGCTTAAATTCTTTTGAAATGGTTGTTATAGCATATCGAAATATTATTTTTTTCCAAAGTTAGAGCGTAATAAAGATTGGACATGAATCTTCTGATTAAAACATTAATTAATAATAAAAGCTAAAATTGGATCAAATCTTTATTAGTGTGCAGAAGGCAGATACTGTCAGACCATTGATTTCTGCACAATTGCAAATTTAATCTTTGATGCGTTTTTTTGTCGATAATTTTGGTGGTGAATAGGTGATTGAAATATTTATTTATTATAGTTTAAAATATTTATTATTAAGAAATGAAAGATATTACAGCGTAGAATTTATACAGTTGACTAATGTATATAATGATAAATATATACTAATACATATGATAAATCATAAATTCATGTATAATTATAAATAAATCTTGCTTCGTTAAAACTATATCATTTTTTATCAATATTTCGTTAAGACCATTTACAAAATTATCATTTGAATGAGACATTGTAGATTGGATATTATTAGAATGATATGGTACATATTGAGATTCTTGTTTACGTTCTAATACATCTTTTATATAGATAATCATTTCTTGTAATATATATTCTATAGATTTTGCAACAATATTCAAATATTGAATTTTATAATCTGTGCATTTTGATAAATCTTTTAGACGTTCAAATGTGACACGTTTAAATACTAATGACCGACTAAATCGACCATATCTTTTCAGTGGTCCACCACTCTCTTGTCCTTCGGGTTGAGCTTTATTGGGTACCAATTCAAAAGCTCTCTCGTCAAAAACTAATCATAAAACGAATGGTGAACCCAGGTATAGAAAGTCGCGTATAATAACGAAAATTTAGATTAGACAAGAACAGAATGATACGGCCTCCTCTTAAGAGTCAAGTGATAGAGGTAGGCTTTAAAAATGAGATCCACACAAGCACACTACAGAAACAAACTCTTTTTTCTTTTCACCAATGTGCTCCAGGTCTACCTAGACAATTTTTCTAAAAGAGCTGTTTAGCCCGTAGACCAGCGGTAGAAGCTGATGCCAATAATTTTTCTTGCTATTCTGTTTCATTAAATAATTCAAGTCGGTACTGAAGGACTGCTCCAGACTTCTCTTTTGACCAACCATCTTGATTAGGTTTTGTTTTTCTTACCATTGTCACAGTCAATCACACATATAACTGTGGCTTGACCGTGAAAATGCTGCTTCCTTTATACTGAAATAATGGGTGACGTGAAAAGGTGGCGTGAAACCAATAAGAGACAGTCAAGTATCAAATTACGCATAGCAAGTTTTTTCTACAAAATTCTTGACTAAAGCATCATTTTTTTGCAAATTCTGTAAAAAATTATTCAAAAATTTTGATATATCATAGGTTGTAAGTACATATTGATTGGTTATGTCTAATATTGCCGTATTTCCAAACCGTCTTTCGATAGGTAAAGGTTCGTATTTAAGGATTTTGTACGGATAACTTGTAATATTGAAAAATAGTTTTTCATCGTCGGTGTTATTAACATATCATCGTATTGCTACTTTTTATATAAACTTTGTAGACTATTTATTAAAATTTCAGGTTTTAATAATGCAGGTGATAATATTCCATTTCTTGTCATATTAATAGAATTGAATAGATCTGTTATATAGGCCTCGTACTCCTCTAGCGATGCATCAATATCTTGCAGACTGAGTAATACAAATTGGTTGCCTTGATAATTGTTAAGTTTCAAGACTCCAGTTTATTAATTTATTATCATTTTCTTTAAATATATAGAATTCTTTTGTAAATGAATCAGAGGTCTCTTTCATATACAATGTTTGATTTTTAAATGCTACTAGCGAGTCTTCTGTATGTTTATATAGCTTGTCTATCTCTTGATTTATAGAATCGGCATCATCAGAATTTAAGGTACCAAATAAGAATTTGCTGGCTGTTTCTACAAAGTTGAATAATCCTCTCTTCTTTCTGTTGTGCTCTGAATGTAAAAATAAAGATAATCTTGCGAATAGTTCATTTAGACGTTTTTCTTGATGCATTATAAAATCTTCTGCAGTACAGTGAACATTATTACATATTTCTTTGATTCTTATTAATCTGTTTTGCATGTCTATTTTATTTTGTATAAGGGATGTAAGATTTATGTAATTAACAATAGTCCAAGTATCTTCGAACACATAAGCAGTTCCGTAATTTTTCTGTAATACTGGTATATTAGCTGGTGTAATTTCTATGTCTGCTTTGCAGTGATGAAATGTATCAATCAACATGACTGTTAATATGATTATGGCCTTCAACTGTAACAAAGAAGGAATTCGAGATAAGCGTGATCTCATTAAAATGTCGCCTGAAAATTTTAGTTTTAAATAAAAGCTGAACAGTATGACTTTCATTATTGACTGTGAAAATTGTTGTTGTCCCTATAAATCCGCGCGATGTTCTAAAATTGATCCTATCCCCAGGTTGTGGGTTCATTCTTGAAGTTTGTCTGTTATCTACTGTGTTTTTATTTATTTCTTTTTGTCTTTGTATATTTTCTCTTGCTTCTTTTGCTTTCTTTGTATTTTCTTTCAGTCGTTTATTTAGTGAATTTGACTTGTCATGGTTCCAATTTTCTTTAGGTAAGATTCGTGCAAAGAATAATTCATAAGGTATATATTTTGTAGTAGGGTGTATTGTTCTATTATAAGCAGTAATGATTAGGTAAAAGCTTTTATTGTTCGAGGCTGCTCCAATCATTCTTTTCTTTAAGATCCCTATAAGCTTTTCCACTATACCGTTTGATTGTGGATGTAATGGAGTTATTGGTATATATTCTATTTTATGTTTTTCTAATAAATTTTAAAATGCCCTTGATGTAAACGTAGCTGCATTGTCACTTATTATTTTCTTTGATATTCCCCATTCACTCATTAAATCTTCCATAGATTGCGCAGTTTGATCTAGATTTTTTAATTGATAAACTTTAGCATATTGTGAAAGCGTTTCTATAATAAAAAGTAATTTTATTCCCTTTTTTCAGCACGATCTGTATACCATAATTCGTTTATTTCTTTTGGCTCGTTTCTGATAGTGCCTAGAGTCTTAAATCTCCTACTAAAATTTCTTTCCGCACAATATTCGCAGGTATCGATCCAATTTCTAACCTCTTCTGCTTTTGTTTCCTAACAATATTTACGCAGTTGGAACATAGTTTTATTATAAGCCCAATGAGTTTTGCTATGGGCTCTAGCTATTAATGTTTTTCTAGTCTTTTCACAATCCACTTGAGTCTATGCTAGACTCTTGATTCGTATTCTTCTTGGAAAACGAGCAAGTTTTGATAATAAATCCTGAGCCGAAGCGTCGTCAAAATTTCCTAATTCTATCATTTCTCCTTTATAATTAGGGTAATGACTACGTAAATAATTTATTGGTGATCGTATTAATTTTTCATATGGAGTTAGTATAATGTCTCCTTTACATGTTTGTTTTATTTCTATCTTTCCATATTTAGTGTTTCTTTTCTGTCCGAAAGTATACAAGTGTTATCTTCTTTATACCTCTTTTGGCTACTATTTTTCTTAAATGGTCTGTAGCATCGAAGAATTTCTTTCTGTTAAAACCTCTGAGTTCCAATATTTGTCCCTCTGTGTATTTAGACAGTATTTCTTTTAAAACTTGTTTTATGTCTCGATTATCAGTATTGTTATATATTATATTACCTTCTATAGCATTATCGTACTCTATTTGTGGATTTTCTCTTTTTGCAACAAATACTCGGCTAAGAGCATCGGCATTAGTATTTAATTTACCCTTTTTATATTCCACTATAGGTTGGACATCTGTGATTTTTAATAAAAGTTTAAAAATTCTAGATCCAATTTCTGGTGATTTCTATTTTATGAGACCTGCTAATGGTGCATGATCTGTTATTAAAATAAAAGGTTTTCCATTTAAAAAATGTCTAAAATGTCGCATTTCCCATACTGCTGCTAATAATCATAGGCCAACAAAATTTGACTTATTTTTGCAAACCAAAACTCTAATATACATTTCCGAAGGTTTTTGGTGCGCTGAATCTGAATCTGGGCTTAACATTGCTCTATCACGTCCAGTTTTCGAGATATCCTAACCTAAAAGTTCAATAAACGCTGTTTTTCTACTTTTTTATGTTATGAAACGTGGTAATCAAATGTATTTTCTAAAAATGTAATAGGTGCATCTAAAAGTAGCACTCGTACTATTTATAATCAATTTTTAATTGTCCTAATATCTTTTTATTTCACTGAGATATCGTAATTTGTAATGTGTGTCTCGCCAATATTTCCAGATACCGAGCAAACAGCCAGCTGTGCTATAGCACGATATTTTATATAAAGTAGAATCAGTACCCTACAACAACCTTATATAAATGTAGTCCTGGCCAAATTGACTTAGTTTTTGTATGTCATTCATTTCGGCGTCCTAAGCAAACGTCTTCCTTTGCACAAAGTTAAAAAATGCTCGGGTTCTGAAATAAATTTACGTAACCCCTACAAATGGCCATTATCAAATTACAAGCAGACTAACCAACCTCACATGCTAGATCCTATATGTTTTAGAGGTCGCTAAAATAGAACCTACAATTAAAATATTAAAATTAAAAATGGTGGATCCAATATGGCCACAGGTGACTGCTATATTAACCCTTTTCTATCTGAATTTTCATTTCTTTATAAATCGTTCTGATAACTATTTTAGGATGATTAGTGTTCATTAATAAGCAATTTTTATCCCAAATAAATATTTAGGAATATATATTTAATATCCATTTGATCCAAACATGCAATATTTTTTATTGGTTTTAAATGACCATGATATATAATTCAAGAAGTTTAATGTAAATGGTGAATTATCGAGAGTCACAAATTTCAAGTTATGATATCTCAGTGAAAAAAAAGATATCAGGACAATTAAAAATTGATTATAAAAAGTATGAGTGCTTCTTTTAGACGCATCTATTAAATTTTTAGAAAAACCTTTGATTATCACGTTTCGTAACATCGAAAAAGTAGAAAAACAGCGTTTATCGAACTTTTAGGTTATGATATCTCGAAAATTCGACGTGATAGAGCAATTATGAGCTAAGATTTTGATTGAACGCACCAAAAACCTTCAGGAAAATATATTAGAGTTTTAGTTTCCTGACCCGCGTTGACCTATAATTCCTTTTCAGTGGTTAAATAATTCTTTTCAGCTTAATTAAGTGTTTTCTTTTCCTTTCTTGTAATCACCTTGACTGAGAATCGCACTGAGTCCTACGTTACTTGCATCTGTTGTTAGTATGAACATCTCTTCCGAATTAGGATACTTTAATATAGGCGATGATGTTAATTTCTCCTTTAATATTTCAAAAGCCTTTTTGCATTTATCATCAAAGTTAAAAGTGATATTTTTACTCATTAATTTGTTAAGAGTGATGAGATGTCCTAACTATTATAGTTCTGGTTTTACATATTCGCGCTTATCGGGTCGCAGTTTTAAGCCTGCAATTCTAAGTCGATCAAATAATATCTGTAAAATCTATAAATGTTCTTTAAAGGTTTTTAAGTATACTATAATGTCATGTAAATATACGAAACATATAGTGCCTATTAATCCTTGTAATTTTAAATTCATTATCCTTTGAAATGTAGCAGATACGTTTTTAAGGCCCATTGGCATTTGTTTAAATTTCCAATGCCCTTTATGAGTAGAAAATGCAGTACGCTCTCTGTGTTCTGGTAAAACCGGTACTTGATAAAAACCTGAGGCTAAGTCAAATGCAGAAAAGTATCTCATACCTCCCAATTGATCAAGGGTCTCATTTATTGACGGCAATGGGTAGTTGTCTTGGAGTGTGTATTCATTCAATTTTCTGAAGTCTATTACGACTCTATATTTTTGTATTTCTGAAGCATCCATTTTCTTTCGAACACACTAAACAGGTGATACAAAAGGCGGATTTGACTTTGTTATAATACCTTCATTTTCAAATTTTTCTATTTGTCTGTCTATTTCCTTATGTAACGATAATGGGTGTCGATATAATTTTGAAACAACTGGTTGATTTATTGTTAAATCTATACGGTGATACATATTCTTGAGTGATGGTGCATTATCTCCTTTTAGTTGAAAGATATCATTATATTCTTTAACTAATGTTTGTATTGCTAATGCCTGTTCTCTCGGTAAATGTGATGTACGCGTATTGTCTATAATAAATTTGTCAGGATGATACTTTTCTGTCATAAATGTTTGTTTGTTATATACTTGTTTCTGTAGAAAAATTGTTTCATAAACATTTGGTTTCTGTTCTTGAAATTCTTCTATCTCTATCTCAGTATTTATTTTTATTTCTTTTTCCGATTCATTAACGATGTTAAGCATTGTAGTTTTATTTTGTACCGTATATATTGCTGGTGTTATTATATCTTTTGGACCAGTTATTATGTTTTCTCCATCTGGTACATCTATATCCATTTTTATAAGTTTGACTCCTTGATTTACGTAAACAGGTTTTTCATTAAACGTGAATTGTAAAGGGTTATTTTCTGCATCAAAAATTTGTATGTTTTGTTTTTTTGTATCTATCAATGCTTTATAATGTTGTAGCTATCCTCGACCCAACAGCCCGTCGGCATCAAGGGGTATTTTATTGCTCGAAACGTGATATATAAAGTCTTTTCCAAAAACATTCAATTTGCATTTACCCAGTATTGTATGATTTCCGTTGACTATCTGTATTGTTTGTCTCTCTTCTGGTTTTTGTCTTATAGGATCGCAGGTATTAAGATCCAACACTTTGTCTTTAATGAATGTTATGCCTGCTCCTGTGTCCACTAAGAATTTTAATAATTTTCCTCCTGTTCCTGAGGGTTGCATCCAAAGATGCCAGTGTTTTCCATCTGTTGAAAAGATAGCGTCTTGCAATCCTGATCCTCCCAATAGTTCTGACGGTCAAGTGGAATCTTCGACCATGGCGCCAAATCCTCTAGATGAGTTTTATTCTTTGAGGCATTGAGGTGAGAATTTACTCTCTGCGCATTTTGATGTTTGAAACAATGTTCTTTATCATGACTGTATGTATTACAATGAGAGCATGTAGGTTTATTTTCCTTTTTATCCGATCGATAATTTTCTTGTCGATCACGCGAAAAACTTCTATCAGGTGTGTAATTTTTATCGGGTGTAGAATGTTTCTCACGATTCCTCAAGTCATATCTGGAATGGCTTCTATCTCTTGAATATTTTTCATATTTGACTCTTCTAGATCTCTCATTATGCTTGTTGTGACTTCTGTTTCGAAGTTCTTCGTCTTCTTTCCGGAGTTTTTCTTTGTATAAAGTTTGTTGATAGGCGATGGGTAGAGTGTGTGGTCGATTTTGTTGACCAGCTAAGCGCAAGCCTTCTGGATACAATCCTCTTATGAATTTTGAAATTGCGTTTTTATTTTCTTAAGTTCTATGCATGTCTCTAAAATCGTCATTTAAGCCATCTATTGAAATCTGTATACGCCGATTTATGTTATTATATCTTTGTATATAGTCTGTTACCTTCTTATTTGTTCTTTGCCGCATAGAATTACGCATTTCGGCTAATTGGTCATACTTAAGTTCCAATTTTCCGAAATGTCTATTTAAACATTCTTTAAATTAAACGGCTATAGTGACTTGATTTGTCTCAACTACTTCTTGTGCTTTCCCTTTAAACTTAACGGCTATTACTTTGCATATATGCGCTGATATTTCTTTCTCAAAGCTAAGTTGTCTAGATGTGCGAATAATTTGATCAATAAATGCTGTAACATCTGTTGATCCGTCATACTCCCGTATTTCTGTTAAAAGTTCGCGTATTAATATGTGATGTTCCCGTGTTAGTCCTGGAAGCACATTTAATCTAGGGTTGTTGTCCCTAACTGCAGGTGGTCCACTTGGAAGCGGTGGTGGATTTTTCTTTTCTGTCATTTGAGTTGTTAATATTTGTAATTGTTCCGTCAACAAGAATAATTGTTTTTCTAAAGCATCGGCTTTTTCTTTTTGCCGTTGTAATTCCTGCACTGCATTTTGTTCTTCTTGATCACATTGTGTTATGTCTTCATTGGATTTAAATTTCCTTAACAAACTATCCATTTTACTGGGTTTTAATTCTATTTTTAATTTATATAGTCTGTCGGTAGTATCGTAAAAATTATTAGATACGTCAAAGAGGGATGCAGGTGATCGTGTGGTATTTTCTGATCTTATGCTATCGTTATCGTCTTCACGATAATCAAAATATATACGCAGATGATGTTCCTATGTGTCAACCTCTCAAGCGTGTGTACTCCGGCTTGAGACGTTGTATGTCTTATAAATAACTTATAAATAAAATGTTACAGAAAATCAGACACGCCTTTATTTTTCGGCTTGTCCCGCTGTGTGCTTAAAATTATTGTACGACTTACTTGAAGGTTTCAAGAGATGATGTTTTTGAAGATCTGGTCGGCTGCGTCTCTTTAACCGCTGGCGGTGCAGGAGCCCTTTTTTATTGTAGAGATGATCCTCTCTTTATCTCTGGGGATGCAGACGTAGCTTGATGAACCCTTTAACTACTGGTAGTCAACTCCTGAGAGTGTGGGCTATTGTCACCAGATTAAAGCTAAGTTTTCTTGATTTTTAAAACTCTCTGTTTCCTCCTGAGAGAAGATATCCTGAGATATCGGAGTTTTGTTTAATTGTCTTTTATCCCTTGGCTTCTTTAAATTTTTAAACTTCTCCGTTTTCTTCTGAGAGAAAATATTTCAAAAGATCGGAGTTTTATTTAATCATTTTTTATTACTTGGCTTCACTATCCTCTTTAACTGCCACCAATTTATGTTAGCCGTTAGAACTAAATTTATTAATTTGTAAAGTTTAATTTATTAAACTTTACAAATTAATAAATTCAGTTCTAACTTATTTTTGAAATTTAGGACGTTGGTTCTTTAGGATAGGTATCCAAGAATAAAAGAATATATATATATATATATATATATGTATGTTGAATTGAACTTATTTTTTTTCCTCCTTCTTAACCTTTAGTACAATAATTTTAGGCGGAGCGTAGCCTTAGACGATAAGTATGAAATTAAGCTTGCGAGCTAAAGACTCCTGGGTTTTTATACTATGGTAAAAGACAGTTGCATTCTGTCGTATGTATAATATTATTGATACTTCTATAATTTCGGGGAAAAGATTGATTGAATTATGCATGTGATGCAGTTTAGAGTTCGATCGCCTCTTGTGCGTCGCATTCTCGTATGTCGCATTCTCGCGAATGTATAACGTTATTGTTTGCTATCACAGTCTCGAGGTAGAAGACTTGACATATGATTCGTACAGAGTTCAATCACTCTTGAGTATAATGTGCAAGATGAATATAAGTATGAATGTGCTATGAATGTTTGCCTTTGTTTACACACAAACGTTGGAATGTTCGCTTTGTAAGCGTTTATTGTTCCATTTAAATTTTTTACAATTTTGCTGAATACGTCGTAAATGTTGTAGAATTCGTGGTGTCTTACCAAGACTGCCAAAAAACGTGCTCTACCATTTTTATCAACGTATATAATGGAAACCCAGTGCACGCCACGCTGGTTATAATTTTGTGTATTAAAGACACATGGTTTTACCTACATCAGAGGAATCTGATCCGCTGGATAAACGCCTACTGTGTGAAACTTAATCTATATCAGATATTGAACAATCTCTTTTGAGTTCAATGCAGAGAATATTGACAATTCCTCCCAGAATCAGCAATTTTACGTCAGCTTCCATTTTCAGTAGCCAATATTTGATATTAGCAACGTTATTTAGTACGCACGCGTAACTTGAATAAGATGATTTCATGGAATACTGAATATACTGTACACTATTAAAATTTAAATTTTTAAAACTGGACAATCTTTATCTTCTTCTAAATTTATAATCTCACAAGAATCAACTTGAAAAGTAGTTCAACTTTTTCCCGACCTCACACATAAATTTCACGACAACGCTTACAAATATTTTCTAGACTCTTACATAATCTTTTTATCGATATTACCTTCATACCACTCTAGACCATGATGATTCAGTGTCACCCAATTATTCTGTCTTAAAACATTTTCAGGTAAACATCTCAAATTACGAGGAGGAGCCACAATCCAATGAGCAAAAAAGTTTTTATGTATGCTGAGTACAGCCAGCACCTTTGGAATCAAACAGCTTTTGTGATTTTTGAAAAACTCTACGTCAATAACTAGGTCCATACTATTTGTACTAAAAGTTGGTCGTAGACTGGGATAATAGAGGCAGCTCCTGCTTTACTTAAATAATGAGAAATGTATCCCCACTATCAGTACTCATCCACTATAATCTACGACAACCCGTCTTGACGAATCAATTTCGAGCAAATTGTCGTATTCAGCATAAATTATACAATTTACAGCACCCTCTAGTGAGTCGTAAAATCTAACATCGATTCGTACATTGCCATTTTTCATTTAATTTTAATGACTACCATCGCTTGCCGATAAATCAGGTGTCAAATCAAAAGCAAATAGACAGTAGCTGTTTGGATAGTTTTCACGGGTTATCGAGTTACCCCAATTTACAAAATGTATATCTGTACTGGAAAAAAGTGTATGATAGGCATCAACATACATTTTGTTCTTTTTGAAATATAGTTGTAAGGGTTTTGATGACACTAGCATTTCATCAACCTACAGACATAAACATTTTATATTAAAATTCTTGAAATTAAACAGTTTGAGACTTTTATCTCCGTTGTACACTTTATTTTCAACAAAACCAAGTACAATTCGTTTTGGTAGCTGACCTAATATGACATTATCGATTGTTTCTCCATGCTCACCATTATGTTATGTAACAGCCTTAACTTCTACACTTGCCAGTGGATATTTTGCAGTAGTTTCCGACAATAGTTTCTCGTGCGTTAGTACAAGTCATGGATTCAATTTTACTTGACGCACAAAAAGTGGGGCCTCGGTAATGTAAATCATGAAAGCATCAGCAGGATTCACGAGACAAAAATTATCACGAGAACGCACAAGCCTTACTCTAACCTCAACACCATCGGGTGATAATTTATCCTAATTAAATACATCACAATGCAAATGACCGAGCAAATCAATCTTTTCACCAATCATAATAGCTGTACGTTGCACGAGACCTTTATTTCCACCAGTGGTATCATAAATTTTTCCCGCTGTATCATCGTACCACAAGGCACTCGTTAAATGAGAATTTTTAGCTGTTGGTCTATAATAGAGTAAGTTTCAATATAAGCTCTGGTCTATAATAGAGTAAGTTTCAATATAAGCTCTATATGCATAAACATTGTTTGGCGGTGAAACAGGTTTCTGATTAAAGAGCACGTCAACTTGATTAAAGAACGAGTGCAAAAGATTATTTATCGGTCCAATGTTACGTTTTTTAGACAGTCCAGCACAAATTGACGTTATACTCACACCAAGACTCAATGTTGTGTGAGCTAAATCGAGATACTCGGTATTACGAGAAATGGTAAATTCAATTGATGGTTATCGTTGAGCGAAGATATCGGTTTGTACTATACTCATAGAGAGTCCTCGATCGCTGTCTGTGTCGATGGTAATATAAAGAGTGATAATTCTGACTTGATCGACTGACAAGATTCCGTATGCAAAAGCGCCATCTTGATATTTTAATTTTCAAAAATATCTTTAGCTACACGACTTTTTTATTTTGCTTCTTTCTTATCGTAACAACTATTTTTCAAACGCTTAATCGTCGAGGTGTTTGCTGTGTAGTTGTCAACTAATTTGATGACGTCTCATCCTTCTTATTTTTTACATCTTGATTCTTCCCCTTCCTTTGCGTTTGTTTCATCCAAGAGCAATTTATTTAGTACAACGTCAGTCTTTCTTTTGAGATTCTTCCCGCTCTCACGAAGGTGCTCTTTGACTGTTCCTTTGACCAGTTTACCACCTAGAGTGACATCATCTATAATATTGTTACCTATACAGAGTGCCTCATAATTGACAACCTTTGCATCTCGTTTTAGTACTGGTAGTGTATACTGCTTGATCTTTGGTACAGCTGATCGAAAGAGATATTTCAAAAAACTACCGATGTCCGCACCTGACTGGTGGTAACTGAAACAGAGTTTATCAACGCAAACGCACTGCCACAACCACCACCAACCGTTTGATTATTGAAAAAATCTTCAAAGTCAAACATTTTATCGAATAAATTTAAAGTGTAGTATTACAGTCAACGTACCGTAGTCAAATGGAATCGGAAATCCATGTTCGTCTCTTATATCTATTTAGATCGACTGAAACGCTGAAGACAGCAGTGGCAGGTACATGGGTGGTGAAAAATTTTTTATTTCAGCACCACTGTAAACGTAATCGCGTAAATAAAGCAAGAGTATACTTAGTAAGCTTGTACATGTGTCATCTGTTACATACAACCGACAAATGTTACTGTTAACCATGAGCACGGTTAGTAATCCGTTCACAAATTCACCAGGCGTTTACTGGTAATACAGTGCTCTTTATTACCTTTGCGAGAAATAATTGGTGCATTTTCCAGTTCAAGAATTCTAAGTAATTTCTCCGATAGTGTAAACGTAATGTAACTTGTACATAACCTCCAGCTTGCATTTTACAATACAAATGATTTTTCACATTGTCGAGATTATTTATTTTTACCAAAAAACTTGAAATGTCACGATGAACTCCAGGTTTTACTCTGGCAAACACTTCAGCAAACACCTTCCAAATCATTTCCTGCTTCGCGTTTCGTTGTTTTAACAGAAACGACTCTCTCTCTCGATCCACCACTGATATATGCTGAAATGTGAGAGGTATTTGAATTTTCGTGAGTCCTACACACCAGTCCCCATAAAGATAAAAATTTTGCGATAATTGTGTTGTAAAATGTGTCTTTACATTGTGTGGAAAGACAAACTTGCTGCTGTTTCTCGGTTAAACTATGTTAAATTCGTTGTTCGTTGTGAATTTTCCAAATCTTCAGCCACTATCCAAGAATTAAATTTTTCCGAATACCCTTCCCAGCTGCCAAAATACCTTTTTTTCGAGCCACTACCTTTGCTCTTTAAAATCTCATTAATTTCAAATGCCTTGCTATCTAAATCTTTGCGCATTCTGCTCAACTGTTCTTCGTAAAAATATCCGTAAGTATTTTTTCCACCAAGATCTGCAAAAGTGTAGACGGGCGGTTGTCGTCTTGTATCGGCTCGAATAATTTTAAACAACTCCTGAGTTTGACAACCCTCGTATGCTTTCGCGAAGGCTGTCTTGGCATGGCTAACACGAACCAGATCGCCAATGCTGTATTGAGGTATTTGTAACGGCTGTTTGTTGCTGTTACGCAACATCAAATTTGGACGAGCTTCGCGAGTATTATTTAGATTAACCGTGGAAGGAGGCATTTTGATGGCACTGTGCAACGATTCGTTGTAACAGGTCAAAATTTTTTTTTTAAACATCGATAAGGTTTTGTGTGCGAATGAGTAAAGTATCGCCAGAGCCGACCCTTGAGAGTTGATCACTGCCTTTACGTCGAGATCTCTGACAACTCGGTAGGTAATATGTTTCTTATTTACTTCTTGCAACTCTCGTCCGATAAACTCTCTACCCTTATCTGTTTGTAGGTAAATTGGATGTCTATTAATGCATCGTGATAAAATTTTATTGAATGCTACGTCAACGCTTCCGCTGATTTTGTCGAGAAGAGGCTATATCCACGCAAACTTTGAAAGTGCATCAATGACGATAAAAATGTAGGCATGTGCATTATTGTAGGTTTTAAGTGATCTAAAAGCTGTCAAGTCAGCTTCCCATGCCTCAAACGGGCTGAAAACGTTGTAATGTCGACGAGGAAAACGATGTCTTACAAATTTATGTAAAGTATGCGCATCCTGACTCTCCAACTATTTAGCAATCGTATTTTTATCAAATTTTTTAGGTTTTACGCGTACCAGTTAATGAGCACCGGTGCACTATGGTCTGAAGCGACTTTTCATTGGACAAAATTAAGTAGCGACTAACAGGATAGAGTTGAGAGGGTCTACCATGGATTATTTCGGAGGTCTTGTGATGTACTTTCATGGAAAAATATTTATGAAAAGCTTTCTGTGACGAAGATATCTTTAAAAACCTGTCAAAACCAAGGTTTTTCCGAATTTCTCGCTTATTTCTCTTTAAACATTAGTATGAAGGTAATAAGGACACAAATACATCACAGATTATTAAGGTAGAGTGAAAAACCTTTAATTTACTCTTTTGTAAACGTTTCTAGGTGCCATAAAACCCGATTTACAACGATTTCAAGTCGAGAGTTTCCCTAAAAACAAGATTTCTTAACACATCTGGCTTGTTTCTTTGAGAAATTCAAATCTTATTTTAACGCTTAAGTAAAACAGATTGAGGACAAAATAATTACATTTTACCAGTACTTCATTTACACCCTTAAAATTAAGCTCTAAAATCATATTGTTGGCTAAAAATCATTTTTTTGCTCTTTTGTTGAATTAAATTTTTTCTTACTGGTACAAAACAGTTTTTTTTGTAAATTTTGAACTAAGGGACAAGAACCCGTTGTTTAAATATAGCTCAAAAAATTTTAGAACTCTTAAAGGGTCTAGCTGATTATGATAGGGTCAGGTAACCCCCCCCTCCTTCAATGGTATTACCAAACAAAAAGTACTCCAATAAAGTACATTAAAATATTTTCGGAACGCATCAATGAAATGCCTTTTTTATAATTTTAAATAATTAATATTGGTAAGATATATTGACTATAATATATTGATTATAAAGATATAATGTATATTTAAAAAAATTATTACCATAACAATAATTATTATAATAGATTAAAACGTATAATATAAAAATGATTTAATAGACTTCTGGGTTTAAATACTAAATTAAAAATCATTTGCATGTATTTGAATTATGTCATGCTACTTGAATATTAATGCAATATTAGCTAAGTTAAATTATTGTTATGAATACGTATATTATGTTATATAAATATCAAAAAATTAAATGAGCTCATATTGCACTAATATTCAAGTAGTGATATAACGCTAATATATGTATATGATTTTTAATTTTGTTACTTATATATAATAAATCTTTCAAATCAAAATTTTAGAACTATAAAAAATTTTTGACTGTTCTGAATGTTTAACGCCCAGATTAGACATTTCAAAATATTTTTTATAAAAAATGCATAAGTAAATAGACTGATTTTAATGATATTTTAAAATAATACATTTAAAAATGCATATATTTGAGTATTCTAAGTTTTTTAATGAATTGTAGGTATTCTAAATATAAAAAATGTAATCTGTATGCATAAAAACATTGAAACTAAATAAATAAGATATCGACTATTATAATGTTTACTACAAACATAATTTTACTACACTCACAAGTTTTAAAGTCCGATTATGATAAAATATAATTATTTATACGGAAAAAATCTTTTGAAGATAATTTTAGCTAAAATCTGCCTTGAAAAGTTAAAGGTTCTAAAATTTTTGAAGCTACATTCAATAAATATATTCTTGTTCCTTAGTTCAAAACCTACAAAAGACAATGTTTTGTACCATTTAAAAAAACATTAATTCAACAAGAGAGCAAAAAAAATTATTTTTTCCCAAATGTATGATTTTGGGGCTCAATTTTAAGGACGTAAATGGAGTACTGGTAAAATATAATTATTTTTTCCTAAATCTGTTTCACTAAAGCATTAAAATAAGATTTGAAAAAAATTTTCCAAAAAAACAAGCCAAATATGTTAAAAAATCTTGTTTTTAGGGAGACTCTCGATTTGAAATCGTTGTAACTAGGGTTCTATAACACCTAGAAACGTTTTCAAAAAAGAAAATTGAAGGTTTTCCACTCTACTTTAATAATCTGTGATGTACTTGTGTTCTCATTATCTTCATACTAACGTTAAAGGAGAAATAAGCGAACAATTCGGAAAATCCTTGATTTTGACGGGTTGTTGAAGATATCTCCGTCACAGAAAGCTTTTCATAAATATTTTTCTATGAAAGTGCATCACAAGGCCTTTAAAATGAGCCCTTGTAGACCTCCGTAACCCTATCTTATTGGGCGCTACTTAATTTTGTCCAATGAAAAGTCGTTTCAAATCATAGTGCGGCGTACGCAGATGGTGCAGAAAGATTGCAGTAATAATGTTCAAGATCGTTTGGCTTTACTGTCTGGTTTTTCTTTTTTTTTGCCGTTAGAGTTTATTTTACAGACAGACTTTTTATCTTTCTTTCGTAGTTTTTTAAATGTATTTTTAAACGGTTTTAAAAATTTATCAAACACAATTTTGCTAATCATTTACAAAACAGTTATGACAGCCACAGTCTTTTCATTACCGTCTGATATCTCCGAGAGCATGCGTGAAAATGCTTGTTCAGCCAACACTGATGGTTTTTGTGTAATCCATCCTTTTTTTATTCGAATATGAAATATCGTGCTACAGGCAAGCATTGTCAAGAGCGTTTTTACCTCACTGATCACGTCCGAGACGCTCCTCGAGATGTGTGACAGGACCGAAAAATTGGTAGCCTGGTAAATGCATTTCAAAGGGTACAACCGAAATTAAATGATCTATAACTGTACCAGCCTCCTCCTCCTCCCCTTCTCCTTTTTTTGAATTTTATCCTTCAATGCTTTAAAATATGGTTCCCTTTTATCTGTTCAATGCGACTCTTTTTTGCAGCAATCAATTGTGCTGCTCCTGCCCCACCACTAACTATTACATGTTTTTTCGCACATTTTTTCTTTTTACTACTGCCCTCTTCCGGATTATTCGCTTATGTTGAATTACTTTTGTCTTTGTTATCGCAGTATGCAAGAAAAAATCATTTTTCTTGCATACTCCATGCTGATAAAACAGGTTTCACAATTTAGTGTAGTAGATATGCTGATTTTACAAGCAATTTCTTTTTTACTTTATAACTACTAGGTCAAGCGAGTTTTCACAACAGAGGTGCGCACTTTCGCAATCGACTCTCGTAATACTTACTAACTAAGAGAGGGTCAGACCACCGGATCACGGATTTTGCTTAGACTTTGGGATAAGTTTTCAGGTGTCAAAATATAGAGGAAGACATAATTTCAGACCCTAATGCTCAATATTTCTCTAGTTACAGACAGTTAAAGAAAATCACTGTAAAAGATACTAGATTTTTAAACGTTCATAATTCTTCAGCATTAACAGCTAGAAGCAACTTTTTTCAAACGAAAGTTGAGCTCAAATCCTTTCGAAATAACACTGACAGTATCTCAAAATATTATTTTTTCCTATGGTTATAGAGTAATAAAGATAATCGAACCTGAATTTCTTTTTTTTTTAACATTAATTAATAACAAATGATGAAATTGGGTTCAATTTTTATTATGTTGTTACTGTGGGAAAAAATTATATTTTGAGATATTGTGAGTGCTATTTCGAAAGGATTTGAGCTCAACTTTTGTTTAAAAAAAGTTTTAAGCTTCTAGCTGTTAATGCTGAAAAATTATAAACGTTTAAATATATAGTAACTTTTTCAGCGATTTTCTTTGATTTTTTGTAACTGGGAAAATATTGAGTATTGAAAATTTATCCCATAGTTTGAGCAGAATTCGTGATCCGGAGGTCTGATCTTTTCCTAATAAGTCTTATGTTTCCAAGTAAAATGTTCAAAGCACACTCGCAAATGTGCGTTACAAGTTTTGAATCCGATTGGCGTAATAGGGTTCGACGTTGATAAAAATGGATTTAACACAAAAGATACAATAGGATCCAATACCATTCCAGGATCGATGTACTAAGACGTGTTATCGATTTTATTACAACCACACGACTGATAGATTATTCGAGCGAGCACTAGTTTTTATGGGTGCGCAACGAGGCACATAAGCATACTGATGTTTGTCAAACGGAAATATACAAGTTCTAAATCTCACGTTTTTGGGTGTACCTTGTTTAAAACCTATGAACAAATAGCCGTGTGCTTGTGCTGTTGCATCGAGATATGCCTCTTGCAAAGAACGAGGCTCCTCGAGGTACACTTGATGCGCCAGGTGATTTATTTGTGGTCGGTCACGTAGAGTTTTAAATACCACGATGTAATTAGGGTTTAAAGATATTTCTCGCTGACCTAGATGAGAGAGAATTTGCTAATAATAAAGATGACACTCAAGTTATTATGATGACTGCCCTTGGTAAAGAGATTGATTACTGCTCTGCTGGATGATTCTCTCATCAGATCGTCGAGAGTCAAAAGTTTTGATCGTGGATCGTTGGCCCTTGCGAAATTCAATTCCCTCACCCAATTCCTTGTAAACTAGCTATCATTCTGTATAATATAAAAGTATACGTTTAAATTTTGTATCACTCATGCGATCAATGTGCTGCAAAAAATTTTTCACAAATACAGTTTTACCACACAACCTAGGACTACAAATCATTAAAGTCCATGGATGCACCCATTTACAAATGTCCATGTTTCTATTGCTGCTGCTGTTACCAAGCTGCTACTACTACTGACCACATCACGACCTTGAAGAACATATACGACCATAAGTAGTAATGAGCAGGAGGGGGGATGGCAGCGACAGCGCACGTGTTTGAGCGGGACTGCGTTGGCGCTAGCCGGTTATATAGCTGCGTAGCCATATAGCTGACTGACGCCAACATAATTTTGCTTTTCATCCATATAGCTGCATAGTCTCTTAGTTAAGCGCAGGGGCTCTTTATCATTCATACCCCCATCATTTATAGTATAAAAGTTAAAGTATTAGTAAACAGTTGGTGGCAGTTAGTCTTGAAAAAGTGCTTGTATCATGAGGAATAGTCAAGAAATTAAAGAAAAAAGGTAATAAATTTTCATCAAATAATAAATCAGAGCTACATTTTAACTCTTGATAATTTTTATAGAAGAGAGACTCGATAAAAACTACAGTGAACAATCAATCAAACAAAACAAGTGCATTTCAAAGAGGGTAAACCAGAAATCCAAGTGAGACGCGTGTGGGGCTCTGCGAGTCGTGCAGCGTGACGTTAAAAGTGGGAGCAAGCAGCTCGTGATAGAAAAAGAATTAAAATGAGAATGGAAAGAATGATAATTATTCTGGAACCGGTGCTTTTGAAAAAATTTAATGACCACTCAATTAATACAAAATAAATTTATTGTTTTTTTCTACATTGTTAATAAATATAAAAACTTATTTTAAAATAGTTTATTTTAATTCTATATCCTATATCATATATACAATTATTTATTTTTTTAATAGATTTGTAACCATATGGATAGCTAACTACGTTATTAACAAATAGTCTCCTTGAATACACGGACTCGAATATTTTATATTCAGGTCGTGTTACAACATCATGAAACCGTGTGCATCTTATACTATCGTAATTAGCAAAAAGTGATAGTATTTTACCGGTCACGGTGGTCCTCGAGTAAATTTGACAAAAACAAAAATCAAAGAATGAGCACTTTTTTATTTATTCAAATTTTATTTTTTTATATCTGTTTTTTATAAAAAAAATTTTATTGATAATTTATGAGCTTAATTTCTGGAATGCCGCTTTCAAATATAATTATGAATTATTTACATAATTTAAGCAAATATTATTATAAATATATTTAGGAAAAAGTTATATAACAATGTCAGCATAATGTTAAAATTGAGATTTTTTTTTAAACCATTATAGTAATAAATACTATGACAAATATTACGTTTTTAAATTATTTAAGGACGGCATTTGAAGTAATTGTAGTTATAAAATACCGAGTATTAATATTCTATAAGAACACTGCACATTTTTTTGGTATTTCAATAACACCAAAAGCAAAATTTCCATGTAAAAGATTGTATTGAAGAAAATCAAGGCCTAGGTTTTTACAGCGAACAGGCTATGGAAGCGGTCCATTATTATTTTCCAGCAACATAGGCTAGTACAAAGTATCATAAAATAATTCTAATTATGCATATATGTATGTCCTCGTAGGCCGTATTCGTGTCAGTATGTAAAGAGCATGCTAAATTTGTATTGGCATCGAATATATCTCAGACGTGCTCTTCGACTCTTTACAAGATTTATATGTCCTCCTGAGACATATTGAGACTCAATATATTTCAGGAGAAATCAATATGGCATCACCGATCCTATTATGTTTCGCTCAATATGTCAAAGAGCAATCATATTGAACGGAGATTAATGAAAAAAAAATGACTCGCGCTTCGACAGCAGCTATACTCATTACAAAATGTCAATCTAAGAAACAAATGAAAAAATCAATAGAACTGAAATTAAATTTACAAAATATTTAAAAAAACATTAATATTTTCAAATAATAAGTTATAATTCCTCATACAGCTTACTTCGGAAATAAAATCATCAAGCGACAAACATTGTTCTCGATTCATATTCCACTTGAATACGGCCAAAGGACATATATAATTAATATATTTATATACAGATAACATGTACATAGTTTTTACTAAAGTAACGTACAGTGAATTACATTCGAAAACTGCTCTTAATATTTTATCTGCATTATAAGAATCATTTTAAGATACTTTGTATTAGCACACATTGCAGGAAAATCAAAATGGATTGCTTTCATAGCCTGTTCGCTGTTAGACCTCAATCTTCTTCAATACAATCTTTTATATAGAAAATTTAGACATTGTTGGAGGATTTTTTCAGATTTTGATCCTGTAAGTTGTGGTTTAGGATATCGACGTTTTGTGAACGTCACAACGGTCGGAATCGTAAACCACAACTGACATGATCAAAATCCGAAAAATCATCTATTAATATCTAACATTCACCGTGAAAGCTTTGAATCCAAACATGAAAAATGTACTTTTGGCCTTACTGAAATACCAAAAGTACAAGCAGTGTTCTTATAGAATATTAATACACAGTATTTTCTAATTACAATTACTTGAAATGACGTCTTTGATTAATTTAAAAACGTATTTCTCATAGTCTTTATAATTAGAATGATTTACAAAGAAAATCCTAATTATAACGTTACGCTTACATTGTTACATAGCTTTAGATTTTTCTGAATATATTTAGAATAATATTTGCTTGAAATGTGTAAATAATTTATAGTTCTATTCAAAAACAACATTCTAGAAATTGAGTTCATAAATTATAAATAAAAAAATTTTTTTATAAAAAACATAAAAAATAAAATTTGAATAAATCAGAAAGTGCTCAATCTACGATTTTCGTTTTTGCCGGAATTTGATCCTAAAAGTATCTAGAATCATATCCCAAAGAAAAATCTGAGGTGCAAAAACTTCATGGTCAAAATTATTCGAGGATCACCGTGCGGTAATAAGTTTTCATTTAAAATCAAAATATATTTTCTGACGCACCGATGAATTAAGTTTGATACTTTTGGCTTTGCAAACACATCCTTCAATGCCATCTAGTGTCAAATATTTACATCCGTAAGATTTGGGTCCTCCAGAGACGAATGATATAATGCTTGTACCAAAACCATAACAGTCCAATTTGTCGGTCAAGTCACCCAAAAACGGTTCTGTTTTCGTATCGTTCTCACCCACGTGACTGATATATACAATAGAATCAGTATCGTAATACAATACGCGTTCATCCATTGGCTGCAATCCCTCGTAAAGTTTTAGACGCGTCAAGGCTGTGGTATAAGCGGCTACTACAACGTTACATAATCGTGATGGCTCAACAGCCGCTTCTTTGTTGTGCCAACTTACATATATTGTCGTATCATCGATCGATAAAATTGAGTCGACTGCGGTCTCGATACTACAGAGCCATTTAAATAATCTTTGTGGATCATTGACGCCTTCGATTTTTGGCATATTTTCTCGTTGACAAAATTTTCACAAAAAATTTAAACAGAGGTTTGCTACAGATCTCAGACCAGCATTATATTTTATTCGATTTCTATCTAATTTTATGTTCTCTCGTTGGACGAACTCTTCAATGTAGCGAGCAATCGCGCTTTTATCACCATCAGCGCACTCTGATGGATAACTCGACGCATAAGTTTTCTCAGCAAAAAATTTATCAATATAAGTTAGAAATAGACCACCCTGACGTGGCTTTATTCTACTGCGTAATTTCATAAGACCATATTTCAAATATTTTCCTGACGATGTAACCCATCTGAACAGCTTTTTGAAACTCGACAGCCACCCACGTGCCGGTCATCAGAATTTTCATGATCACAATCTGCGATATACGTATTGTCCACGTATTTTATTTTCTCACCCTCTTTTGCATCGTAAATTTTAACCGTGTTACCTGTACGTCCACCAAAAAATGCTTCTCGAGGATTCAACGGTCTATACCAATTTTATGTCTTATTATTAATATATATCTTTATATTTTTGTTCTTCGAGTACTCACGATCGAACTTATATTGCCACTTTTCGATTTAATGATAACCATGGCTCCTTCTTTTTTCAGATATTCGTGTGATTCTTTCGAAACGTTTGTCCGTATTTTGATTTTTCATTATACTACTGCATTAATTTACGTCGCTCATCGACTTTCATCAAATCTGGTGAAAAAGTCCACACAGGCGGCATTTCACCTACGTAATTTTGATTCTCTGATATGTTAAACAGATGAGAAAACGTTCCTTTCTCTATATTGGTAAGACCGTAAGCTTTTGGTAGTGCAGCCAAACTCATGTGTAAGTAATTCAAGCTGCCTATGAATTTAACGGTCTTTTTGACCCGTTTAAAATTATATCTGGTTTATTTCTAAGATCTTTACGTTCTGTCAAATGCTTGATAATAAATTGTGCATCAAATCCTTGTGCGTTGTGGGCTGTACAAATAATTTGCTTGAAACTTTTTCTTGTTGCCAAGGCCGAATTGACTAGCTGTTTAGCCGGATCGATTTCATACACGTATTTACGCATACTACATATTTCACAAGAATTTGCTATATTTTCACCATCCAAACAATAATTACACACACGCTGCAAAACACGGGAATTTGATACATGCAAACTTATTTTTTTGCCATCAGTACCCGAGATATTTTCTGATTGTTGAGTCTCAAAATCATAAAATAAATAAAGAATGTTCTTTTTATTGATTGCAAATGCTTTTTTGCTGATGAAAGGTTGTATGTAACAAAAATATTCCATCGGTTTTTTATCATAACATATTTCGCAAAATACAGTATTACAATTATGCGAATATTTATCACTCATTCGAATTGTTTTACTGCAAGAACGACAAAGTTTTATACTTCTGCATACCGACCGAGAATCATCAAAAAATGTTGAGACTTTATGATTTTCCAGACAAACGTTACCGTAAAAGTCTCTAGGGCATTAAATACTTTTAATTTTTTTCTGATTCATATCGCATCGGGGGCTCTGAAAACATTTACAAAATTTCTGTAGACATTTATTATTGTTTCGATGGCTAAATTTTTTATTGCAAGGTATGCAGTAGCCATGGCTACCAACTTCTGCGAGTAAATTTAAAATTAGCTGGTAATGATTGGAATTTTCATAATACATTATATTTAAGGTATATCTAACTATATTACCAACATCATGTACAAAACGTGTGCCATTGTAATGTGGTTTATATCCTCGAGCAAAGTTTTGAAAAGAATGAACGACTATTGCTACTCCGAAAAGCGCATAATATTCTTAAAATAATTTTATTTCCTCGATACCACAACCTGTCTTGGGTATCGCAATTCTAGCAGCTTTAACCAATTTCAACGCTTGCATCTATTGATATCGTCCTGTGCAGTGTCTCATCCTATTCCACCTGTCATAGTAAATACCATTGCGCATCTTACTACGTAAAGCAAATACATAAGTAGTGGCTAGTGAGCGTAGAAGACAAAGATTATCGCTATTTTGAATATTTAGAATGGATTTCTTGAATTGTAGTTTTGTACTAAATTAAATTTTTCTATTTTTATAAAAAAGAATAATTAAAGTTACAATGTGCATAAAAATTGTTTAAATACAAATTATATCTTGATGAATTAAGAATTCGTTCTACTAAATTGCATTTGAATAAATGAAAAAATATAATAGGAATTTTTTCTTTTTAATCACGTGTTTCAATCACGGACCATGAAATAATCGAAAACAGTATTTGACGTTTACTAGAACTAACAACTGCACGGAGAAAAGAAAGTATTGTTAAAATAGGTTCTAAATCAAGTATATCTAATTTATGTGTTAAGGTACTTAAAAAAAGAGTGACGATATAATTTCAATTAGTACTATAGCTTGAATTTTAGGGACCAGTGTTGGTACTATTATATTATGAAGTAAGAGCATAAATTTGCGATGCTTACTGACTTTTTTTTGGTATTAAGACTGATCTTTCACCCACTCGATTCAAGGGCAATATTTCGCAGAAAATGCAATTATTAACCTCTTTTCGTGCGGCTTTTCCTGTTACTAAAATTGAAAATTATTAAATATAGAATTATTTATATAATATATAACTCTTTAAAATTACTAATAATTAATATTTAAATTCGTGATATTCAAGGATTAAAACGATACATGTTTATCTTCCATATTCCGTTTTGAAATAGTTACTTTTGAGTTTTAAATTAATGATTAGAAATTTAAAATTGATATATATATATATATATATTATATGATTTATATTATATTTATCAATTGTTGAAAATCGTTACACAATTTATTGGGTTTTACGTTAACAGGTATTAATTATATTGAAGTTTTTCGCTCCTAACGTCGCTTAGTTGAATTTTCTTTTATTATATTATTTTGTATAAATGACTAATTTTAAGTAAATAAGAATTAATTAATTGAATTTTGAGTACTGAATAAAATTGAAAATAATTTGATGAAACATAATATAAAAATATATGTACACATGTGCTTAAAGTAAAAAAGCGTATAATTTATTTCAAGTGACTATTTCTCACTCTACTGCCATTAGAAAAACAAAGATAGTACGATATTTGATGTAAATAAACTAAGAACTGGGTACTGAGTTACAACTATAATTTCCAGACCTCAATATATGACCATGAATTTGAATTATGAAATTAATTTATAAGTGAAACATGCTTAAAAGAAATTCGTGTTGATTTCTAATAAAAATATCTTCACAAATGTATTTTATGTATATAAAATACGAAATTTAAATAGAAAAAATCATAAGATTAAAATACAACATTTTAGTTAATTTTAAATTCGAATATTTCGGAATAAAAAAATAACTATTTGCAATTACTTAACAATCCTTTTTGCATCTAATATAAAAATTTAATGAGATACAAATATTAATGTATCATGAGTAAGGTTTGCATTTCATAAATATTATAATTTTTAGAAAATTCTTGATATTAATAGATTATGAATTTGGAAAATTTAATATTTTTTTATTGATGACAAGTAACTTTTCAAAAATAGTTAAAATAATACTGTAAATGTCAATCAACATTTTCATCAAAATCAATTTCAACGCTATAATTATTAAAATAAACATTTTTATTTAACTACATTCTATTGTAATAATTATTTCTTTAATATATATATATATATATATATATATATATATATATATATATAAATATATTAAAAAAATAATAATTTTATTTGATGAACAGTTATATAAATATTATATATTTATAATTGTATAACTAAATTTATTAAATTAAAATTGTATTCAGTTATCATTCAGAGAATGAGATATTTAAATTAGTTTTCATGAAAATATATTATTTAAAAAGTTACTTTTTAACAATTTTTTATAAATAACATACAGTTAACCTTAATTACATTTTCATTTGTACACGTGTTTATATTTAAATGAATTGTGATTTATATAAAAATTGTTAGCAATTCATTTCATTGAAGCGATAATATTTTTAATAAGAGAAACATTTTTAAAAAATATCAAATTACCTCATTTGAAAAATTATAATTACATAATATAAAAATATTTTTTTTAATATCGTTTGAACATAAATATTATGAAATACAATTTTAAAAAATTATTCATTAGATATTAAATTTTTTTAATAGTTAATTATAAAGATAGGACAATATATAAAATATGAATAAATGTTTCTGATTATGTCTATAATTATGCATTTATTATGAAAGCGGAAAAAAATAATATTCTGTAATATCACTCTATAATTTGTATTAAATATGATACAAATCATTGGAAGTACAATTATTTCATTACGTTAAATTTGTTGTCAAAGTTTGATTATATTTTACTATAAGAAGATAAAAAAATTAACTGTCTTTCCATTCTATTGCTGAATTTCCATAAAAGGAATGTATTAATTTGTAGTATGTCTCGTGATGATTATTTATTTGAATTTTTAAATTATTCTAATCATTAGTATTCAAGATATTTAAATTTCTGATTCCAAATGAAAAAATTTTAGTAATGAATATTGGAACCCAAACTTCTCAATAAGTAATGAATAGATTTATGTAAAAATTTAACTAAATAATCTTCGTGATACATACTGTATGTTTATGCATCTATTTATTCAAAATTTTAAAATACAATGGAAATATAATCAATATTTATGGGTGGAAGTGTGCAGTCCATTTTACATCTCCTTAAATAATTTATATTTATAAAATTCACATAATATCATATAAAAACTATTAAAATGAGAATCATATATTCAATATAATTGTCAACTATGAATGAAAAGTTTAAAAAATTAAGTGATAACTTATAAATAGTTATATTATTTTATTGAATACATTTCCAACCTAAATAATTAACTTCATGTTAAAACTAAATTTAATTAGCATTCAATACCACAAGTTATTTAAAAAATTTACCATTATTCAAAATTATTAAAAAGTTATTTATAAAAAGTATTCTCATATCAAAATTTCAAAATTATACCAATTTAATTTTTTATTCTTTACATTAGAGAATTAGTTTTGATGTTGAAATTTTTTTGTCAATGAAACATATATATATATATATATATATATATATATATATATATATATATATATATATATATATATATATATATATATATATATATATAATCTTATAGTAAAATATTCTATCACCTTGTATGAAAATTATTTTGTAAAAGTAGAATAATGCTGTGAATAAACAAATGATTATAAGAAAATATTGAAAACTGAAAATAACAATAAAAAAGCGTTAGGCTAGAAATAAATAATGGTTCTCACATAGTATGGAAGATTTCACTGAAATATTTCGAATTATTCTACTGGAATATTTCAATGGAACCTTTCATGCAGATTATTGAAAGTCTTCACGGAATATTTCAGAATATACCACTGGAATCTTCCATTGAAAGCTTCCAGGAATATTTCAGGAATATTTCAAAGGAATGTTCGAAAACTTTTTCGAAATATTCCATGTAATATTCACGAAAGATTTCTAAAATATTGCATAAAATATTCCATGTAATGTTTATGAATATTCCAGTAAAATATTTCATGAAAGATTCCAGAAAGATTCCATAAACATTTCACAGGAAAATTCCGATATACTTTAAAATCATACACCGGATGGTTACACAAATCTTTCAGAACTGGTCAACTAAATATTCCACAGAAAGATTTAAGTAATCTTCCAGTGGAATATTTCATGAAAGATTTCAGAAAGATTCCATTAACATTTCACTGGAAGATTTCAAAAAACTTTAAAATCGTACAGCGAAATATTAGATAAATCTTCTATAAATATTCCACGAAACATTTCACAGGAAGATTAAAGTAATCTTCCGATGAAATATTCCATGAAAGATTTCAGGAAGATTCTGATTAACATTAAAATCGTACAGCGGAATATTACATAAATCTTCCATAAATATTCCACGAAATGTTCCACAGAAATATTCAAGTAACCTTCCAGTGGAATATTTTATGAAAGATTTCAGAAAGATTCCATAAACATTTCACTGGAAGATTCCAAAAAACTTTCAAATCGCACAATGGAATATAACATAAATCTTCCATAAATAGTCAACGAAATATTCCACAAAAAGATTTAAGAGTCCGCTGTATCTCTGTCCTTTTCTAATTAAAAAATTGACTTTTTTCCCAAAATTAGCAACAAGAGGCAAAAATAAAGAGATGGTTTCTATGTGTTTAATAAAATGTAATATTTTCTTTGATTAGTATGAATTAATTTTATTGCTTCGTTTTTAAGAAAAGTTGGAATAACTTAAAAAATTAGAAATTAATGTCAAATAATGGGATTTTCAAGTTATTCCAACTTTTCTTGAAAATAAAGCGGTGGAATTAAATTATTCTTATCAGAGAAAATATTGCTTTCTATTACACGAATCGAAACCATCTCTTTATTTCTGCCTGAAGCTATTAGTTTTTATAAAAAATAAATTTTAAATAGATTCGGTAAAACAGGTAACTGTGTCGGTATACAGCTGACTCTTAAGTAATCTTCCGGTGGAATATTTCATTCAAAATTTCAGAAAGATTCCAAAAACATTTCACTGGAAGATTCCTAAAAACTTTTAAATCGTGCAGCGGAATATTACATAAATTTTCCGTAAATATTCCACGAAATATTTTACGCAAAAATTACAGTAATCTTCCAGTAGAATATTGCTTAAAAGATTCTAGAATGATTTCATGAAGTTTTCGTTGGAAGATTGCGCGGAACGTTACGGGAGGTTTCCAGTGACGCCGATAAGGGGATGTTTGTTAAATGGGAGTTTTATCCCCAAGCGGTTGAAAGATACCTCACTTTCTATAAAAGCGAAAGGGTATCAGCACTTTAATGTGCACAGTCGAAGCGAATATTTAAATGCGATTTTATTGCGTATATGTATTGATGTATAAGTGTAATATGTTATTATATAATATATATACCATCCCCTCACAGCATTTCACATTTTCCAAAAATCTTCCAGGAACATTTCATGAAAGATAAGAGATTACCCAAACCTTCCATTTTTATATTCTTCAAATCTCTCAAGAGTATTCCATGGATTATTTCAATGTAGGAAGAATCAAGGACATACGAATATTACAGGAATATTTCACGGAAGATTCCTGAAATATTCCAAATCTTCCGTGCCAATATTCTGCGAATCTTCCATAAATATTCCACGGAATATTTTACGATGGATTTCTAAAATATTCCAGAAATATTTCATGGAATATTTGATGAAAAATTCCTTAAATCTTTCCTGCATATTCCATGAAAGATTCTTTAGATCTTTCGTTTATATTCCATAAAAGGTTCATAAAATGTTTTAAATCTGCCGTTTCCATATTCCGAAAATTTTCAATAAATGTTCCAACGGAATATTTCATGAAATATTCCTGCAAGATTCCTGAAATATTTCAATAAAACATCTGAGA
This sequence comes from Anastatus disparis, assembly GCA_017163975.1. Taxonomy (NCBI): domain Eukaryota; kingdom Metazoa; phylum Arthropoda; class Insecta; order Hymenoptera; family Eupelmidae; genus Anastatus; species Anastatus disparis. The sequence goes on along the minus strand of JAFFSR010000301.1, from coordinate 5,602,137 downwards.
TGTCCTAGATCTCCCAATGAAATATTCTTAGAATCTTCCAGCAATATTCCATGGAATATTCCAATGTAGGAAGAATCAAGGACATACGAATATTACAGGAATATTCCATGGAAGATTCCTAAAATATTTCAAATCTTTGCTGCCAATGTTCCGGGAAGCTTCCATAAATATTTCATGCTGCGTGGGTTATTTATTATCATTTATACATTATTTAAATGTAGATACTGCGAATAACCATAAACAACTGTAAATTAATTGAAGAATACAATTATTAAAAATAATTCAAAATAATTTTGATTTTAGTTCTTTTTACAACAAACTTTTTTTAATGGATAAATATATATATATATATATATATATATATATGGAACATTTCAAACCAACTGGAAGAGCAGAAAAATAAAAATCTCTGAAACTCTGGGAATATATCCTGCCTGTTACTCAAAATATGTAAAAAAATTTTCAAGGATTTAGATTGAGAGGATCAAGAGCCATAGATTCTTGAAATTTGGAAATTTTTCAAAATTTTTGGGAAAGTCCCAACTTGATCATTTTTTTTCCTGAAAATCCTAATATTTTAGAGAGAAATTCATGAGAATACTTCTTGTTGTTAATAAAAAGCAGAGTTAGCATGATTCTTCACAGACCTGAATTTTGAAGTTTTCTATTGGTACTTATATGTATTACATGGTAATTGAAATTACTCATTGCTCCCCATTTCAGAAATTTCTTTTCGCGGGCTTATTTTCCTTTATTTTACGTGAGCTTTAAAATGAATTTTTGATCATGTAAGTCAGAGCCATCAATCAGGAGTTAAAACAGTTAAAAATATATATTATCATGTATGATTAATTTTTATATTGAAAATAAATTAGACATGAAAATATATATTTTAAACTGTTATAACTCCTTATTGGTGGCTCTTTCTTACACAGTCAGAAATTTTTTTTTAAGTTGATAAAAAATAGAAGGAAATAAGCCCTCGAAAAGCAATTTCTGAAGTAGCAGACAATGAGTAATTTCAATTACCATGTAATACATGTAAGAACCAATAGAAAACTTCAAAATTTAGCTCTGTAAAAAATAATGCTAACTCTCCTCTTTATCTAGAACAAGAATAATTTTCATGAATTTCTCTCTAAAACATCAAGATTTTCAGAAAAAAAATCATAAAGTTGGTACTTTTCCAAAAATTTTGAAAATTTCCAAATTTTAAGGATCTATGGCTCTTGATCCTTCAAATCTAAATCCTTGAATATTTTTTTACACATTTTGAGTAACAGACAGAATATATTCTCAGAGTTTTAGCGATTTTTATTTTTTTGCTCTTCCAGTTGGTGTAAAATGTACCATATATATATATGGGTCAATCCACGTCAAACGGATAATGGCTCTGTCCAAAATTGTAGATCACTAAAAAAGTCGTGCATGGGCTCAAAATTTTCGTCTTACACTTTACTTTCTTTTGCAATGTGGCGATTTTGAAAAATCCAAAATGGCGGCCTTAATATGGCGACTCAAACCTAGAAATCTCATAAAAAATTTTCAAAAATTAATTTCAATTCATTCAAATCTGATTCCACATATCTTTTATATCAGAAATCAATTTAGCGTTCGATTTTACATGAGAATATAGTATTGCACTCAAGGTAAAAAAATTTTACAATATCATCTGAAGGTCATATCGCGATACAATAGTTATTTCTCGAATTAATCATTGATAAACGTTGATTAGTAAGAAAATGAAGACACTGATAGGTAACTCGAGTCACTGAATCCAAATCTGATATCCGCTTAACCCTACCAGTCTCCATCAAGGTCATGTGAAGGTCAAATTTGATAAGATTAAGACACCTATAAGTTTTACGTGATGCTTAATCCGAATCCGAGACCTGTTGGAGTGTCAAACGACGTAATTACAGAAAAATTCGTTTCAAACTGTGGTTTCTTGGAGGACAAAAATTTTCTTTTAGTCAATATTTGATTAATTTTTACGTAATTACGTCGTTTGACACTCCAACAGACCCCGATTTCGGATTCAGAGACACGTAAAACTTGAAGGTGTCCTAATGTTATCAAATAATAAAAGATATTCGCGATTTGACCTTCAAATGACTTTCATACAGATCTTGTAGGGTAAAGCAGACATCAGATTTAAATTCAGTAACTCGAGTTATCTATCAGTATCTTTATTTTCTCACTAATCAACATTGATCAATGAGTAATTTGAGAAATAACTATTATTTCGATATGACCTTCCGATGACATTGTTAATTTTTTTTACCTCGAGTGCAATACTATATTCCTATGTAAAATTGAACGCTTAATTGATTTCTGATGTAAAAAAATATGTAGGATCTGATTTGAATAAATTAAAATCAATTTTTGAAAATTTTTTATTATATCTCTAGGTTTGAGCCGCCATTTTCGATTTTTCAAAATCACCACATTGCAAAAGAAAGTAGAATGTAAGACGAAAATTTTGAGCTTATATACGATTTTGTTGGTGATCTACAATTTTGGACGGAGCCATTATCCGTATAATTGCCGAAAATAATTATTTTTTATCATAATATTATTTTTACTAATTTCATTATTATTTATTTATCATATTTAGAAAAATTTAGAAAAGAGTCACCGGATTCGTGTGTATTATAATAATAAGGTAATTCATATATATAGACAATTTGAATCTTATATATTTACAAGATGAGTATAAAATTTATATAAACAGATTATTTCCAAACAAATCAGAATTAAGCACAGTATTTGAAACAGTACAATCACAAACGAATAATTATGATTGTAGCGTTTTTGCAATGGTTTTTGCTGTTGCAGTACTTTATAATTTAGGTCCATGTTGTTTAAGATATAATGTTTCTCAAATGCGATTACGTTTATAAAGAATTTTTAAAACGCAAAAAATAAAAATGTTTCCAGTTTTAAAAAATTATAATAATGCAAAAATTAATTCCGATAATCCACCGGATATGATAAAAAGGAGTTTTTGTCATGAGCAAGGTCTTAATCAAATACCATTTAATTTAGATTTCGCCGATCTTGAAATATTATAAAAAAACTCACAAATGCATTTATTGCCAGAACAAAAAACGATCATGGAAACGTATCGTAAACAAAACAATTTGAACCATGAAACAATTTTGATGGAAATTGACAATGACATCTCAGATAGAAATTTTTAAAAACCAAATAATGATATTATGGGAATCGATGACATCCACTTGAATTATAACGATAATAAAATTGGGGCAGTTGAGATTAAATTAAATGAAGAAAAAAAAAGAATCAAAAGAAATAGTTGAAAAAGAAACTTTATTTGTAACAAAACTTAAGAGCTTGTCGAAGCGGCCCCCTTCTAATAATGTTTCCAATCTTAACTTATGAATAAACGATGCGTTCAATCAAGTTTTTTTGCTACAAAGTAAAAATTTGTAAGATTATACTCCAGTGCGGACAACTCAAGAAATCCACCAAAATATTAGACATATAAAGTTATAATAAAAACTTTCAATGTATCGTATTTTAAAGTTAGGTCTATCAAGTTTGATATCTAATTTCCAATCCAAGCTCATAAAAAAATAACAAGTCTAAATGATTTTTTATTTTGACAAAAATCATTGTAGTAATATAGCTTCAGTACGGACAAGTCATTATATTTGTGTAATTTATTAGTTTAAAAAGATACTGATATAATAAAAAAAGCAAGACTCAAGTGATGCAGCTCCGACATCCCGTTAATAGGTAAATGGTAACAGAAGAATCATATAAATATAATAAAATTTCAGAAAAAGACATTATTATGGAAATGCGAGAAACAATAAAAAATTTTTAACAAAAAAAAACCGACTCCAAAAAATGCACTGAAAAGTAACAAATAATTTATTATCTTTAGAAATCATACAAATAATTGGTAAAATAAAATTTTAGAAGTCGGCGTCTAATTGCTCAATGAATGTAAACGTTATTTTTTAACAATAAATGTAAACATTATTTTTGAACAATGAATGTGAACGTTATTTTTGAAAAAATGGACTAAGTCGTACTGCTTACGCACCACAGATTTAGAATTAGACGCCGACTTCTAAACATATATATTTTACCAATTATTTGTATGATTTCTAAAGATAATAAATTATTTGTTACTTTTCAGTGCATTTTTTGAAGTCGGTTTTTTTTTTGTTAAAAATTTTTTATTTGTCATTTTTTAGTGCAATGTTTTTAAAATCTTATTTTTTGTAAAAAAAAAGAGAGAGAGAGAGAGAGAGTGAGAGAGAGAGAGAGAGAGAGAGAGTAGGCGAAGTATAAGGGAGGTAAATGAGAAAACAAAACACCCGGTTTTTTTCTTAATTTGATAATTGGGTCATACAAACCGAATATTGGCCCAATAATTATAGGACACGTATGGAACCTTCCTGCAGACATTCTCTATCAGATAAGAAAAAGTTTTTTCGAATCGGTTAAGAAATGACGGAGTTATGAGGTAACAGACATAAAAAAAAAAAAAAAAAAAATTCAGACGAATTGAGAACCTCCTCCTTTTTGAAGTCGGTTAAAAAAGTAATGATAAATTAGAACTAAGACGCGTTCAAGGAACTTTACGTTAGAAAAAAGCTTATATGAAAATGAAAAAAGGACAACCAAATAAATATAAACAGAAATTAGAAAATACTAACATAACAAAGTGGCAATTCAAGGAAACAATGAGTACTGATAAATTTGAACAAATACGTGCGAATGAGGCTTTACGTAAGAAAGAAGCTTATATAAAAATTAAAGAAAAACAACCAAAAAAATATGGATAGAAAATTAGAAAATTTTAAGTGTAAACGATTAAAAATTGAAGATAATAATTATAATGAAAATTAGAATTATAATAATCATAATAACAATCATAATATTGTATTAAACGAAGTTATTGATAAAACAATAAAGGGCAAAGTAGAAAAAAAATTAAAGAAATTAAATGAAAAAATATTAACTGAAAAAATTAATTTGAAACTGATTGGTTGTATGGCAAATATATATTTCGATGAAAATCTCATATCTGAAAATTACATTGGTTCCACGACGAATACATGTGTTTATTGTGATGCACAACATTTTGCTTTTTAACACACTAAAAGTAACGATTTCTCTAATTGTTGTCATGAAGGTAAAGTAGAATTGTTAGAAAATCCACCTTACCCAGAACGATTAATGTTTTGAGCAACTGAATTTACGGAAGAAAGTATTGATTTTCGACGAAATGTTAGGTTGTACAATAATGCTTTAGCATTCGCAAGTTTTGATCCCAATTTTGATACATTGCCGAGTAAAGGACCACAAGTTATTAGAATATGTGGACAAATTTACCATAATGTATATGCGTTACATCCTAATAAAGATGAAGCAATTGAATATGGACAATTATATATTTTAGATAATGAAATCGCAACGATTGAACGACATAAGTTTAATACAAACTTAACATTATTAAAACATTCAGATAACTTAATGAGAGATATTAACCCTCATGCTAAAGCCTATAAAATGATGCATGAAGCAGGAGAAGAAGAACTACAACGATGTGCAAAAATCAATTGTCTTCTGAAAACTGTTACTATGCCTATTGTCCGCAATAATAATTTCGATAGAAAATAGATATAATCTACCTACCTGTAATGATGTAGCAATAGTATACGTTGGAGAAGACGATATGCCTCCTATTGAACGTGATATTGTCATTTACCCTAAGTCTGATAAACCAATTAGTATACTAAAAATTAACAAACACACAGATCCTATGACATATTCGCTTATTCATCCTAATGGTGGTTTTGGATGGATGTCAAATATGAAAAATAAATTTGGAAAATCTAATATTAAAAATTTGCAATTTTATAATTATAGATTTAGTGTTAGAAATAAATTTAATACATTTCTTAATTTAGGAAGATTATCTCAACAGTTCATTGTTGATGCGTTTGTAAAAGTTGAAACCTCCAGATTATATTTCATACGAAAAAACCAAAACGTATTAAGAAGTGATTGTTACAAAGGTGTTATGGACTATTTACATAACAAAAAAGAATTGGATTATTCAAAAATTGGAAAAATGGTAATATTACTAACAAACTTTACAGGAAGTCCACGATTTTTAAAACAAAATTACATTCATTCAATAACACTTGTAAATTATCATGGTAAACCTGACCTTTTTGTAACTATGACCTGTGACCCACATTGGAAAGAAATAACTGAAAACTTGGAAATTTATAGAAATGCAATAGATAGACCAGATATTATAACAAAAGTATTTTATCAAAAAGTAGAAGAATTCAAAAATTTAGTAATAAAAAGGGAATATTAGGAAAATGTATTGCATATAGTTATGTAATTGAATTTCAAAAACGAGGATTACCACATATGCATATGTTGTTATTCTTAGATAAAAATGATAAATTTGACATTCCCGAAAAAGTTGATAAAATAATAAGTGCAGAAATCCCAAACAGAGATATTTATCCAAAATTATATAGTATTGTTAAACAATTTATGATACACGGTCTCTGTGGTATGCAAAATATAAATTATCCGTGTATGGATAAAAATACGAAACAATGTACGAAAAATTTTCCAAAAAAATTTAATAATACAACAACATTTATATCAAATAGGTATCCACTATACAAACGCAAAAATGATGGCGTCGAAATTATTTTTAAAAATAAATTTACAGAAAGAATTGCAGATAATGGATTCGTTGTTCCTTATAATCCTTACTTATTATTAAAATTTAATGCACACATAAACGTATAAGTTTGTTCCACTGTACAATGCATTGAATATTTATTCAAATACTGTTATGAAGGTCATGATAGTGCATACATTGAAATACATCAAGTAAATGTTGATTTTAGATCAGAAAATTAAGACACTTTTGAAAATGACAATAGTGAAAATGTTGAATATGAATATGACGAAATCAAACAATACATTAATACACGATATTTATGTGCACCTGAAGCAATGCACAGATTATTAGAATATCCTTTACATGTTATTCCACATACTATATAACGTCTAAGCGTTCATGAAGAGAATCAACGAAACGTATTTTTTAAAGAAGGAAAAGAAGAAATGATCATGCAAAAAAATGTTGGAACAACATTAACAGCATATTTTGAATCGAATAGAGAAGATTTCGAAGCACGAAATTACTTTTATTCAGAAATACCAAATTTTTATACATTTGATGAAAAACTGAAAAAGTGGAATAAAAGAAAAAAAAAAGAAAACCAATACTCACTAGGAGAGTATCAGACCTCCGGATCACAGATTTTGCTCAAACTTTGTTATAAGTTTTTAGATGTCAAAATATGAAAGGAAACAGAATTTTTGACCCCAACGCTCAATATTTCCCTAGTTACAGGCAATTAAAGAATATCACTAAAAAAGTTACTAGATTTTCAAACGCTTACAGTTCCTTAACATTGACAGCTAGGAGCTTGAAACTTTTTTTAAATGAAAGCTGAGCTCAAATCCTTTCGAAATAGTAGTTATAGCATGTCAAAATATTATTTTTTTCCAAAGTTATAGCGTAATAAACATTAGACCCAATTTCAGCTTTTTTTATTAATTAATGTTTTAAAAAGAAAAATCAGGTCCAACGTTTATCACGCTATAACTTTGGGAAAAAATAATATTTTGACATGCTATAACTACTATTTCGAAAGGATTTGAGCTCAGCTTTCATTTAAAAAAAGTTTCAAGCTCCTAGCTATCAATGCTAAGGAACTGTAAGCGTTTGAAAATCTAGTAACTTTTTTAGTGATATTCTTTAATTGCCTGTAACTAGGGAAATATTGAGCGTTGGGGTCTAAAATTCTGTTTCCTTTCATATTTTGACATCTAAAAACTTATCACAAAGTTTGAGCAAAATCCGTGATCCGGAGGTCTGATACTCTCCTAGTCAGTAGAATGTACTTAGTAAGTCCGAAAGATAGAGAACGTTATTTTATTAGGTTATTACTATTACATGTTAAAGGAGCCACGTCTTTTGAAGCTTTGCGTACTGTTGATGATGTGATGTACAATTCGTTTTATGAGGCAGCTAAGGCGAAACAATTAATGAATAAAGATAAAGAATGGGATAGATGCTTGGAAGAAGCATCTTCAACAGAATTCCCTTATGCTCTTTGTGAATTATTTGCTTTTATTTGCGTTTTTCATAATCCTATTAGTGCACGAGATTTATATGAAAAATATAAAGATAAATTTTACCACCCTAAATACGAAAAAATTGTAGGTGAAAATCTTGCATTGAATGTTATTAAAAATAATTTACAAGTCAATGGATTTTGATTAAACGATTTTAATTTATCTTACATAAGCACATTTATAGAAGAAGATAATAATGAAACAATTTTAAATTATAATAATTATATTCTTAATGAATCAGAAATGAAAATAAATTCTTTAAATAATAAACAAAGGCAAATATTCGACTCTACACTAAAAAGTTTAAGAAAGTGTTAGGCCCAAGAAAATATAAGGCCCAAAAAATATAGAGACCGAAAAAATATTGGGCCCAAAAAAATATTAAGTCCAAGAAATTATAAGGCCCAAAAAAATATAAGGCCCAAGAAAGTATAAGGCTCAATAAAATATGAGGCCCAAAAAAATATAAGGCCCAAGGAAATATAAGGCTCAATAAAATATAAGACCCAAAAAAATAAGACCCAAAAATATAAAGATCGAAAAAATATTGGGCCCAAAAAAATATTAAGTCCAAAAAATTATAAGGCCCAAGAAAATATAAGGCTCAATAAAATATAAGGCCCAAAAAATATAGAGACCGAAAAAATATTGGGCCCAAAAAAATATTGAGTCCAAAAAAATATTAGGCCCAAAAAAATATTGAGTCCAAAAAATTACAAGGCCCAAGAAAATTATAATGCCCAAGAAAATATAAGGCCCAAGAAAATATAAGGCCCAAGAAAATAAAAGGCCCAAGAAAATATAAGGCTTAAGAAAATATAAGGCCCAAGAAAGATATTCAAAAAATGCGGAGAACTGGAGAACTGGAGAACCGGAGAAACGGAGAAAAAAGTGGTTTCACTTTAAGATAATATAAGATAATAGAATCATTCATGAATTTGTATGTTCATTAGAAGTACATTCAGTAATTTGTACACCGCTACTTTCATTTTTATATTGTACTAAAGTAACTATTGGTCGATGGTAACTAAATTATGGTACAAATGTTTTCAATTCTATTCTTATAGAATTACAATTTACACGATTTATTAACAATTGACAGAAAGCGGGATAAATGAAACAGCACATCGCAACGGATATTCAAGAGAAAGAGATAGAAAGCGATGACTGATATAAGTGAGAGAGAGACATAAGGCCACGCACACTGACAAGGAGAGTGCATTGCATTTGGGTCTTGGATTTTCTGCTGGCTTTGGGATCTTTTTTCTTACATAAAATCATGAAAAAAGCCGCGTACATTCGGTCCAACGCTCGATTTTTTCCGAGTTATGAGCAGTTTTGTCTGTTTTGTTGAAAAAATTGCATCTGCTTTATAATTCTACAGTTTTCGAACTATTTATTCTAGAAGGTTTTTCCTGATTGCATATTAAAGTTGAGATTAAAACCTTTCGATTAAAAAAAAAACGTGTCCAAAAAGCTCAAGTTGTTAAAAACTTATGAAGGGATGAAAATTGAAATGAATTTCTGACTAAAATGTTGCATTTATTTTCTATGCATTTTTTTAGCTAAATATTTGCGCTATTTTTATTCGCCCATAACTTTTTAACAACTTGAGCTTTTTGGACACTTTTTTTTTTAATCGAAAGGTTTTAATCTGAACTTTAATATGCAATCAGGAAAAACCTTCTAGAATAAATAGTTCGAAAACTGTAGAATTATAAAGCAGATGCAATTTTTTCAACAAAACAGACAAAACTGCTCATAACTCGGAAAAAATCGAGCGTTGGACCGAATGGACGCGGCTTTTTTCATGATTTTATGTAAGAAAAAAGATCTCAAAGCTAGAAGAAAATCCAAGACCCAAATGCAATGCACTCTCCTTGTGAGTTAAGGAGAGGTGCGGATGGGAGGCAGTGTGCACGTACTGGCACGATATGTATACACGCGCGTCGCAACTGCCACTCTATATACCTGTATATATCGTGTAACGTTTTTAAAATCTGACGCTTACCCCGGATAGAGTGGCCGCGCGGCAAGCGCCCAGAACGTCCGTATAAAAGCTTCGCTTCAAAACCATCATTACTCTGTGCTGCGGAGGCTATCAAGTTAAAAAGATCTATCGATCAAAAATAACGAAAAAGCCTAAGATAAATCCATGAACACCCGTGTACGAATCGATCAGAGTTCATAGCTATATCGATATGATCTGTAGGTCGCACATATTCAGACACGTGACGATATAAATCATTTATTCCCACCTTGAACAAGGGAAAATAAATTCGTGTTAGCTGGTGGGGATGATATCAATACTCTTAACCCTTTAAGGACGGGATTGGTCGATATTTCGACCTTTCAAGTATCATAATATTTTTGAGTGATTTAGGGGACAATATTATATTTTGAATATAGGAAATGTAGTGTAACAATACTGGTCGAAATATCCACTTATCACGTCCTTAAAAGGTTAATCGTCGACCTTATAACTTAAACTGTCGAAAATATTCTGATGATTCTTCGTGAATCGTAATATGATTCTGAGTATTTGATCTCCTTGTTGAAGATATTTATCTACAATATAATATGCCAAAATTACGTAAAACACGCATAATTTATAAAGAGTATGATAGGATAAGATAGGCGAAATGACACCCCTCGGGGATTTGGAATTTGGTTGCATGAATGGTCGACATATATCGAATAATGAATTTTAAGATTATCGACCCCCCCCCATCCCCCCTTCCTCCTACCTCAAAAAAACGCGTTTTTTCATTAATTTTGGTTTTTGACACCTTAATTATTATTACCCAGTCTGGAAAAATTTTTACATAATTTTTGCATAAATACCCATAAAAAAATGCTTACCTCGAATTTTTAACTGGGCGACCTAACCTAAAAAAGTTTCTAAAATCTTAAAATCGCTCTAAAAACTCGCCATTTGAAGGTGTAAAAAAGATATTTGGTAAAACGTTTTGAAAAAATGATCTTAAAATGTAAAATTTTTTTCAGATTTGCCAAAGTGGTGCGCCATATCTAAAAGTCGAAAAAACTACTTTTTTAGTGTTTTTTGCCACTTACGCCTCACTAAAGCTAATTTTAATAGATCTAATAGCATTTTTAAATTCTACGGTAAAAAATACGTCGAAAATATGTACTATACTTGTTAAAAATATTCTTATACTATTTACTAGAAATCAAAAACGAAAAAGTAGTCTGCTTTAAGCATGTCAGAAGTACTATCTTTTCTTCTATGGTGTTCGAATAGCCATTTGTAATCTTCTTATCATTGAATTTTACATATTTTCTGTGCATTTTTTCCTGTAGAATGTAGTGGTGCCATAAGTTTTACTTTAACTAGCTTATGGAAGGGTCCAAAGAGCAAAAGATAGTCTTTTCCGATTTTTTCAAAAGTTTTCGCTGTATCTAATGTTAAAATGAAAAGATTTTTTTTTAGTAAATGGTTAATACTCTCTACACATTAACCTTATAGATGACACATAAACTAATTTTTTTGTAATAAAGTCAGAAATGAAATGGTAATAGATCAATTGTAATTATTAATTAATTTTTTATAAATAAGATCTTAAAGTTTTATCAATTGCAGAAAATTATATAAAATTAAAATGTGTATGCAATGATATATATATATATATATATATATATATATATATATATATATATATATATATATATATATTGCGACGAGTATACATATCCCCGCATTTCAAATCTCCCGCCTAACGGCCAAGCTACTATAGAACAGTAGTTCTGAACTCAGCCGCTAGGCGGCAACCTCGAAAGTCGTTACGCGCATCAAGAAAAATGAGGCCGGAGTATATAAGAGGCCGAGAAGCTAACCAGAGCAGAGCAGTGTAGACTACGGTTTCCACTCTCTCTTTACCTAAGTGAGCACACAAGGCTAAGAGAGAGTGAGACAGGTAGTAGCTGGCTGCCTTGGCTTGTGGAGCACCACAGCTTAGGCAGAGCTTCTCTCTCTTGCACATGAGGGTAGACCAAGTGCGCACACAGGTCTACACTACAGTGCATATGCTGGCAGTACTAGAGTTACGTCAAGTGAGTACACAGACGTGAATGCTGCCTAGAGCACACTCGCAATCTTTTGCCGTCGCCGCAATGCCGAACTCGCGCCGCTGAATTTAAGGGTGACGTCCACCCAAAATATTATATTCTATCTCACATGTTGCAACAGGCTTAATTAAGGGTCTCGTCCACCCACAGCTGTCGCGTCCCCCACTACGTGACTTATAGAATATATTAAGGGTGTCGTCTACCCATTACTTGTTTCATATTTGAAAAGACTCTGTCCGGCCACGTGTAAATAGTAGACTTTAGAATAACTTAAGGGTGTCGTCCACCCATTACATATTACGTTAATTAAAGGACTTCGTCCGACTGCCGCGTAGTTATTAAGATCGTTGAATAAGTTAAGGGTGTCGGCCACCACACTTTATCTTTACATCATTTAAGGGCTCCGAATGCCCATAGAGATTAGTAATTTAGATTATCAAGTAATAGTTTCTCTCAAAATACAACACCAGCAACTAGTCAGGAGTTTACTGATTCCTCAGACGGTCAAATCTCTGGTGATTATTCAATTTATGAACCATCTGTTAAACCAAACACTGAATATGTTCATATGTACATTCCCAGAGTAAGCGTAAGTCACAGATACTGTTTTATGTGTAAATCTGTAAACGATATTCAAAATGTGCCTATTGAAGCTCGTATCCAAGTGTTTGTTACCAGAAAAATTTTTATACCTAATAAAAATAAATGTTGTGAGATTCATCTAATAAAGAATAGATTTTATCAAGATGAAGTCTTACAACTGAATATTTTTTGAAAGGGATCCGTTGTTCAAGTTTCAGAACTTTCACTATTTATGAACAAAATATCAGATAACATGAATCCACAGCTTCATGACCAAATTGGAAATTTTCAAGTTTCGGAAGAACGCGTAAAAGCTCTCACTGGCCACACGTGGGATGATATTCTCCAGCTGCGCAATAAAATAAGTACCATGAAATCTACTGAAAAATGAAATTTAACGCAAGCGTTGGTACTTTTTTTATTTAAGATGAGATCTGGTAACTCCAATAAATGTATCTCTGCAATTTTTGGCATTGAAGAATATACAGTTCAAAATTCCATCGCTTTCGTACTCAACTGTTTTGAAAAAGAAATTTTGCCAAAACATTTTGGGATCAAAGCTTATTCTCGGGAATTCCCCCTTACCCAAACAGCTGAAGTAGCGAAAATGCTGTATAGTGTAGACAATAAATTAGCCTTGATCTGTAACGGAACCTATTTACGCCATCAAAAAAGCAGCAACAATGCTTACCAACGGAAATTGTATTCAGGACAAAAAAAAACTTCTCTATGCAAGCCATTTACAATGTGCACAACAAACGGTTGTATTGTGCATTGTACTGGACCTTACACTGCAAATTATAATGATGCTAAAATATTGGAAACTATATTAAAGCAACCTGATGGATTAAATGAGATTCTATAAAAACAAGATATTTTTATTCTTGATCAAGGATTTCGAGATGTAGTGGATTTTTTGAACGAACGGGAATTTACTGTCTTAATGCCCGCTTTAAAAGGTAATAGACCTCAACTTACCACTGAAGAATCTAATGGGTCTCGTCTAGTGACTAAACTTAGATGGGTGGTTGAAGTGATACATGGAATAATCGGCCAAAAGTATAAGCTACTTCACCATCAATTCCACAATGGTCTTCTTCCAAGAGCCGGATTATTCTGTAAGATTGCTTGCTTTTTGCAAAACACGTTTGGCAAGAGATTGAATTCCAATGCAGAAAATCTGGTAAAAATTATTGAGAGAATCAACTTCATGAAAAATGTTCAAAATACTTTGGCGCTTGAAATCCATGATAACGATTGGAATCGAAAGACCGTACCTTTTCAGCAGTTATCATCGGAGGAAATACTTGACTTCCCCAAAATGACGTTAAAAGATCTTAAAGTTTTCTTTACTGGTACTTATCAGTTATCGCAATCAGTTTCCTATTTGGCAGAAATTCTAGAAGATGACGGTTCATTATTTTTCAGCTATTCAAAAGAACAGTCAGATATTGTAAGATTTGAGGTTCAATCGAGGCACGCCAGAAGAAAAATGTATAAATGTTATATACAGTACTGCTCAAAAACGGTCGGCATCAATGGCATTAAGAGATATTGCTGCAATTGTGCAAACGGGGACAGAATAATTGGGTGCTGCTCCCATCTAGCAACTATTATTTTTTATTTAAGTTACGCAAGATACTTATCTCGAATATTTAGACCAGCTAAAATCTTAACTACACTCTTCGATGTACAACAAATCGAACCCGTAATAAAAGAAAACAGTGAAGATGAAGACTGAATCAATATTCACAAATAATGACTAAATATTAATAAATATTGTTATAATAAATAAAAAAAATTATGTATTATATTTACTGTTTTTATTATTCTTCTACAATGCATGCAACATAATGATTTCCTTGATATCAAAAGTGATAACTTTTTTATACAAAACTCTTTTTTAATTCTTAATTGATTTTTAACCCTTTCGTGCATATAAGGAACTGACAATCATAACGTTTCTGAAACTAAAAAATTTCGATGTCCGGCATCGAGCTGAATCCAAATCTGGAGTCAGATTTTCGAAATTATAATAATTGGGCCCAATACCGAGGCGGCCCAATCTTAAAATTAAATATTTTGAAAAACAAAAAATACCAACGTATTCTGCGTAAAATTTCAAGAAGAAATTGTTTTTATCATTTTTCTGATTAGACACACCAATTTCGAGTAAAAAATTATTGAACGTGTAGGATATTGGGTCTGCTTTTACTCAGGGGTCCGATATCTTAGAAATTCAATAATTTTTTACTCGAAATTGGTGTGTCTTATCAAAAAAATGACAAGAATGATTTCTTCTTAAAATTTCGTGTAGAATACGATGGTATTTTTTATTTTTCAAAACTTTGCATTTTAAGAGTGGGCCCCCTCGGTATTGGGCCCAATTATTATAATTTCGAAAATCTGACTCCAGATTTGGATTCAGCTCGATGCCGGACATCGAAATTTTTTAGTTTCAGAAACGTTATGATTGTCAGTTCCTTATATGCACGAAAGGGTTAAATATATGTCATTGCTTTTATATACAATATTTTTTTATTTGATTTTCTACAATTACAGAATGAAAATAACGAAAAGTTCTATATGGCTGATTCCATTCAGATTCATGCAGGCCGTCACTGATCGAATTTTTTTTTTCTTCCAAGTAATAAAAATACCTTCTATTATGTATATAAAGATAAAATTTACCTCGTAGAACGCTCAAAAATTTTTTTTTTACTACAGCAATTTTAGTGTTGGGTGTAAAAACGAAAATTCAAAAATTGAAAATGAACCTCTACTTTTAAATGACTATAGCTCCGTCAATTTTTAATCTTTTTGGGCGTTCTTTTAACGAAAGTGTGCGGAATCCTGTCTAGTTTTAAATGCAATCTCGATTTTCGTAATACAATTTGATATCACTAAGTTATTTACAAAAAACCAAAAAAAGCGATTTTTTTCAAACACGATTTTCTCAAAAACTATTTTTTTTTTTTTTAAATTTTTATATGATTTTATACATAAAAAATACTAACTTTTAGGGTAGGTGAGAATATGCGATTTTGCCTTATTTTTTTTTAACAGATTTTTAAACGTTTTTTTTTATATTTTCGATTTTAAAACATTGATACCATGGCGCATCGTAGTATTTTTCCAACTTTACGTGTTCTCACAACTATTTTTATGCTTTTATTTATTAATATATTAAAAATATCAACAATAATCTTTAAAATAAACCCCGGATCGAATATTTTAATCAATTAGAACCAAAGTTATGACGATTTCAAGTTTAAAAAAAATGCTGAAACTTAAAATAAATATGATATTTACATTGAGGAAACGCAATTTTCGTTAAAGATTAAAATCTGAAGATATAAATATTTTAATTTAAAAAAGAAGTTATTTTGATGAAAGAATACATAACCATTTATCTTCTTTTTATGGTACATTATTATAATAAAAATTTTTTTTGTTGAAGAATATAATTTTTTTATTAGTTTGAATTTCGCGCCTAGAATTTAAATTTATTTTGTAGGGAGTTGACACATGTCACTACTAGGTGGCGATGATTCGTTCTTTGCATTCTCATCAACGACTTGACGCGTTTAAAAATATAAGAAAAGGAAGATAAAAAATAAAGTTGTTTAAGAAAAATTATTTTTTTCGATCTGTCATTGAACAGAATATCAATAATGGCATTACTGATTGTTTAAATGAAGTGCAAGGATTTAAAAGAAAAGCACAAAAAAGTTGTTCATGATTGCTCCAAAAGTCCGCTTAGAGAATTAGGTGATCTAACGGAGTCTTTGAAGCGCTTGTATCCAAATACTTCTTTACTTTGAATTTTGAATTTTGAATTTTAAATTTTGAAT
This sequence comes from Anastatus disparis, assembly GCA_017163975.1. Taxonomy (NCBI): domain Eukaryota; kingdom Metazoa; phylum Arthropoda; class Insecta; order Hymenoptera; family Eupelmidae; genus Anastatus; species Anastatus disparis. The sequence goes on along the minus strand of JAFFSR010000301.1, from coordinate 5,585,395 downwards.
TTTGAATTCTGGTTTGATCATCTTAAAATTCATTATTCGATATATGTCGACCATTCATGCAACCAAATTCCAAATCCCCGAGGGGTGTCATTTTGCCTATCTTATCCTATCATACTCTTTTACACTTAATTTAACCTATATTCTGTATATCTGGTGATTTAGGCGAAATTATCGTATTAAATGCATTCTGATCATTATTATTGATTGCCATTGATGCCTGTCTCTCATCATCATTTCAACAAAAACAACCGGGTATTGGTTCGAAAGATGATGGCGCTGTTGTATTCCTATTACCCTTTCCATGACCAAGTTTGGTATAGTTTCAGAGATATTTACGACCTTCCTCGTGGTCAAATTATAAAAAAGGGTTTTTAAAACAAATTCTGAGAAAACTGAAAAAATTGTTAACCAAAAAGTGAGTTAGAAAGAGGCAGACTATAGTATTCATATGTTAAAAATCGTAACTTTGGAAGTTAATTATTTAAAAGTTGATATGGCAAATGATATAAAAAATGAACTTAATGGAAAGAGCGTACTAAAATTTACTTAATCTAATAATTCGATCCATTTTCTAAGAAAATCAATTTTTAAGGAAACGTCCTTAAGAAACACAAAATCATCAGAGTCAACACATAAGTTAGTGTTGAGATCATTTAGGATAATCTTAGAGCTGTAGTTGTGCATGTGAGATATTAAGTCAGGAATAAAATCAATATTAGCCAAGAAGAAAGCATCTGGTGGCGTTTACCTGACACCAACGAAAGTAGGTGAAGCCAAGTCAAATGAATTGACTTCGCAAAACAAATACTCAAAAAGACCAGGCTCACCACTCCATTTACCACAGGAAGAACAAAGACGTTGCGAGATAACAGTGCTATGAATGTATAAAGGCACACTACCTCCCCCGGTATTGCGATCCTGCCTATAGAGTACATAATCATCTGGTACTATCAGAGAGTCACTAACAATCTGGCCCAGCTAGGTCTCAGGCACAGGTCTAACATGGAAATAGGTGCGAATGGCCAGAAAGATCCTAACTATCTCAATGTGCGCTCTAATAGAGTTGACATTGAAATGACAGACTCTGAGACTATTCCTTGTTGAGAAATTATTGATGAATAATAAATTAGTAAAGAGCGATGTGTTAGACAGAAGTCGAAGGGAGAGCGAGCTTACCCCAGTTCCAAAAGTTAAGGTGCTGAGCTGTTAGTGGCCAGTATGTTTTGTTAATAAAGCATCCAGGTCCTTATCAGAAGCAATGTGCGTAGGAGTGTCCTCCTTTTTTTTTTCACGAAGATTCTACCATCCCTCACAAATAAAAGAAAATTGAAGGTTTTGTCCTTGGCTTCCGCAAGAACTTTGAACTTCAACTGATGCAGTGAGGGAAGAAGAAACTCGTTGATGTTAATCAGCTATGATTTGAAAGCGTTGACACTTGCCCATAGAAGAAGATCCTCCTTGATCTGAGAAGTATAAAACCTCCCGATCCCAATTTTAGCATCAGCAACCTCACATGGAAGTGCAGGGCTCCTCATTATGACGATCAATGGTACAGTTAATTAGTGGCGATCGCACTGCCACGCAGGTGGAGACTTAACTTCAGAAGAAGTCCCAGCAGACATAGCAGCAGTAGAAGTTAAAGTAATAGAACGTTTAATAGGTTGGAGACAAATAATATCCTTAATTGAGAGACCAGCATCCAATGTGACCAAGGCAGCAGATACTCCAACTTTGAGGTTAAAAAATTTTGTTGGGACAAGACTTCCCTTAAGCACTTAATCACTTAGTCAGAAGCACCTAATCAGAAGCTCGCTTAAGGCATCCTATCGCTCTGAAAAAGATCTAAGTTGATCTATATTTATAGCAGTGCCATAATCAGATAACATGGAATCAGTAGCAGCAGAAAGTGCACTCTCGACAGACGTCCTCAACTCTTGCTGATATCGACATACTTGACTAAGCCTTGTCTCATTGGCCGCGATTCGTTTATCAAACGCAGAAGATAGCGCACCAACCTTAGTCTCTAGTGCAGTAAATTTATCAGACAGCAGAGTAAGTAGGCTGCTTACTATAGTTATTAGATTCCACAGCGTCTAGCTTATTTAGTTTATGTATCTTCTCCAACAATGCAGCAAGCTATTTATTAGTTTGTTGCGTATCCATTTATATAAATAAGAAATTTTGTAAAAACGAGGAAGAATAATTGTAACACGTGTATGAACAACAACAGTAGTATTAAGCTTTAAATGTGTAAGTGGAGCAGTAGCATAACATATATACTATCAGGTAGGCGCATCAGAAACTTGGTAAGACAATAACTTTCAGTAAGTGGAAAATCAGCATAAGAATCCAGATTTAAATTTCGCGCAATTACTCTCGTAGTGATGTTACAAGTAGAAAAGCACCTTAAACTTCGTAATTAACGTGGCTAATTACCAAACAAGCAGTAAGGTTAATGATTGAGGTAACCAAGAGATGGAGCCACTAGTGTAAACAAAGACAAACATTCATAACACATTTATACTTATATTCATCTTGCACATTTCACTCAAGGGTGATTGAACTCCGTACGCATCATATATCAAGTCTTCTACCTTCAGACTGCGATAGCAAACAATAACGTTATACATTCGCGAGAATGCGACGCACATGAGGCGATCGAACTCTAAACTGCATCACATGCAAAATTCAATCAATCTTTCCCCGAAATTATAAAAGTATCAATAATATCATACATACGAAAGAATACAACTGTCTTTTACCCATAGTATAAAAACCCAAGAGTCTTTAGCTCGCAAGCTTAATTTCATACTTACCGTCTAAGGCTACGCTTCGCCTAAAATTATTGTACTAAAGATTAAGAAGGAGAAATAAAGATAAGTTCAATTCAACACACACACACACACACATATATATATATATATATATATATATATATATATATATATATATAAATAAATATTCTTTTATTCTTGGATACCTATCCTAAAGAACCAACGTCCTTAATTACAAAAATAAGTTATAATAATAATTAAAAATTTATAAATTTAATAAATCAAGTTTATTAAATAAAGTTTAATAAATTAAACTTTACAAATTATAGTCCAGTCATTGGAGGCAAAAATAGGGTATAACCTGGAAATTCTTTTGGTTAGCACCGATTTTCATAAAACTTTAGGATTAAGCTTATAATACCCTACAGATCAAAAGTTATATATCGGCGAGGTGCGCTTTTTGCTTTAAAGGGGTAAAAACTACCATTAAAGTTGAAAAATAGTAAAAATGCCGATTTGCGCTTATAAATAATTAAAATAATCTTGGAATGACGAAAATAAGTATTGTTTAATATTGTGAAACATAATTAATGATATTAAGCATTTTTACAACCCTTAAAAACCACCCCTTTGACTTAATAAAAAGAGCATATATAGTTTTAGACATTAAAAAATATTTTTATGATACAATTATGGAAAAATATTAACGTTTTAAGTTTATGATATAATTTTTAATTTATTACATTATTTCAACCCTTAAAAACTACCCCTTATGATGAAAAATAGAAAAAAATAATTTTGAACATGTAAATTATTTTGTAATGACATATTTATATTAAATTAGACATTTTTTCACAGTTTATAATGATTTTTATTTTATTGTAACATTTCAATCCTTAAAAACAACCCTTGATGATAAAATGCCAAAAAAACGACTCTTTAGTACTTTTAATAATTTAATAACTTTTATTCTATTAATAATATATTTTTTATATCTTATTATAGAATTTAGAATATATTTAAGTATTTTACATTTAAAAATGACTATTTATGGTTAAAATTATAAGACTATCATAACTTAAAAATTATTATTATTATTATAAGAACAAAATAAAAAAATACAAATATTTCACTTAAATTTTAAACAAATTTTTTTAAATTCTATTCATGATCAATTTCGACTTCTTCTTCTTCTCCTGGATCTGTAATCGAAGGACAGTTTAGACAATTGTCACCGGAGCATGTTCCACATGTCGAGTTACAAAATAATCCTAATTTTCTGCAACTGTAATTAGCACCGCAAGTAGTCTTACAGTTGCCAAAAATCATTCTTAGAAGCTGTTCTGGTGCAGGATGGTTTAGCATTCTTGTAGGCTGTGAAAAACCATCTTTATGGATCCGTCCCCAATTTGTCGGAAGAATATTTTTATTTCCCAACCATATTTGCGTTTGCAAATATACTCTTTTAAAATGTAAAAACAATCAATGTCAAAAAATTATCTGTTACATTTTGAATGCACTAACACTTTTAAAAAAATCAGAAACATTACAATATTAACTATTTTATTAATATTATCAAAACAGAATGTGTTTACACTTTCAATTTTGGAAAGATACTGACGCTCGGTAAAATAGATTTACGTTACATGTACAATACATTCAAATATAGAAAAAAACACACACACACACATAAAGACAGGTAAGAAAAAGAAGAGAAAAAATATAGAACTCTTATTTGTATAGACGTATATATCGCACACGGCAGCTGTTTCAAATCCGCAAGCTATATAGTCTCATTTCTTTTCTTCTACCTGAGTTTATACTTATATGATATATACATATATATATATATATATATATATATATATATATATATATATATATATATATATATATATATATGTGTCCACTTACAAAATATACATATAGGAACTGAAAAGAATAGAAACTATCTACCGTACAGACTCAAAGAAGCTGTAAAATATTTATATGTATGTATCTAAAATACTCCAAAATAAACGAATTTATACGCTCCGAAAATTTTACCGAAAAAGTACAATTGGTTTTTTTATGATAACTCCGCTAATTTTTAAGCTTTTTAATTGCTCCAAAATGGATTCTGTAGGTAATTGTATCATCTTTAAGTCATGTAAATATCAATTTTTAAAAAGTTTTATTTTTTGAAATTTTTTAGTTTGAAGGACCAAAAATAGGTGGTACTTGGCTCTGATTACAGAATTCAAACACTAATATCTCAGTTGATTTTTATCGGACAAAAATAAAAAAAATAGCAAAATATTCATGAAAAAAAGCTATATTTTTTTACTTTGGTACTTTTTACGTACATCTGTTAATTATTGATATATTTTAAAAAAAGGATGAATTTTTGAAAAATAAAAAAAAATTTTTTTTCATATAAACTAGATTTAAAAAAAAAATAAGCATCCTGAATTGCTGAAACTTCTAGAACACATAGTTGGTACCTAAATAAGATAAACCCTAAAAGGATTTCTTTATATTTCAAAACCTGTCTTAATGACAGTGGTTTTAATATTGAAATTTTATTGTCAAACTATATAAAATAATTTTATTTTTCTTGTAACTCCTTTAATTTTTATAGTTTTGACTTGAAACATAATTAATTTAAAAGGTCATCTCAATACCTTCAAAAAATATTATATACATTTTCCTCAAAAAGTATGCCATTTTTCTGTTATTTAACGTTGAATATTTAGTCCAGGCGGGATCTGTTTTAGAATGGGTAGATATGGATGTTTCATATATAGTCGCTAATTTTTGCTTGAATGTCTCCGAAATTATGTTAGATATGATAATTTCGATATGCGCCAGTTGAAAAAGTTGTGCTAAATTCGCTATTAAAAAAATAGTGAAAAAATCTCGAAAAATACGATTTTTTTCATTCTTTTATTATTTATAGCTCCTTAAATATACATTTTAGAGAAAAATGTAAGAGAAAAAAAAGTTAGATGATAAAATTTTACATGAAATAATGAACTTTTGAAATAGAAAATTTCATTTTTCATGTTAGAAAAATGACAACAATTGCGAAAAAACTGCCCAAAAATTAATGTTTTGTTAAATGATTATTTTAATTATTTAAATTTATCATATGATTTTAATATTAAGCCGCAGAAAACTTTTTCATATGATAAAACAGCCCAGCGAATTTCATTAGAATCGGTCTGTTCGTTGCTTCACAATAATTTAACAATTAAGCGTCCCGCAAAAAAATGCAAAAATTTCAAAACTTTATTGCAAATAAAATAATGTTTTTAGATGGGTGCTGATTTTTTTACATATAGCAGACTATTAAAGCTTTCAAATGCACTTTGAAAAATTAAAATCGGTTAATTAGGAGAGTCTTGGGAATTTTTAAAAAAATATAGTTAAATTTATGCTTACAAACAAATTGAATATCTTTTTCAATTTTAAATTAAATGAAACCCAAAAACTTTTGTTTCAAAATATTTTGAAAGACGCTCATTTTAAAAAAAGAAAAGTCAAATTCCGCTCAATAGTTTTTGAGCTATGACTCACCAAAGTTAACTTGTGTTTATTATTAAACAATAAACAATAGAAAGTCAATTAAAGTGTTATTAGCTTTATTTGTCCAAGCACTTTTTAGGCAAAAGTTTTCAAAACATGCGCTCTTTGAAAACACATGAAAAACATCGATTAAAATTACTCTGATCACTCGAAAAGCCGTTAAAAACGCAGAGGGTCACGTGATGGAGCAAGCTGATTGAAAAGTGAAATCGAGACTTAAAAACTACAGCACGCTCTAAAAATGCGATTATCTCGGCTTCTAATGGTCCGATTTTTATCTTTTTTTTTTAAATCGATGTGTCGGAAGTCAAGGAATTCGAATATTTTATGATAAATAATCAATTATGCGTATAATTTTTTATCTTAACATAACTTCAAATCATGAGATAAAAAATTTGTATTTTTTTAAGCACTTATTCGTCTATTTTACATGGAAAGTGCTCAATCTTATGTAATTTTATCTACTAAATGAGAAATTATTTGATATTAATTTTGTAAAAAGTTGAAAAAATGTTAAATAATTTCAAAAGTATCATCATTTCAATCGTTATTGTCTATAATAAACTAAATGAGAATTCTGTACTTATTATTAATATTTTATAAACATTATTAATTTATTAATTGAGGAAAAAATTATAAAAGTGAAAATTGAAGTTATGTTAAGATAACAAATTATACGCATAATTGATTATTTATCATAAAATATTTGAATTCCTTGACTTCCGACACATCGATTTAAAAAAAAAAGAACAAAATCGGACCATTAGAAGCCGAGATAATCGCATTTTTTCAATCAGCTTGCTCCATCACGTGACCCTCTGCGTTTTTAACGGCTTTTCGAGTGATCAGAGTAATTTTAATCGATGTTTTTCATGTGTTTTCAAAGAGCGCATGTTTTGAAAACTTTTGCCTAAAATGTGCTTGGACAAATAAAGCTAATAACACTTTAATTGACTTTCTATTGTTTATTGTTTAATAATAAACACAAGTTAATTTTGGTGAGTCATAGCTCAAAAACTATTGAGCGGAATTTGACTTTTCTTTTTTTAAAATGAGCGTCTTTCAAAGTATTTTGAAACAAAAGTTTTTGGGTTTCATTTAATTTAAAATTGAAAAAGATATTCAATTTGTTTATAAGCATAAATTTAATTATATTTTTTTAAAAATTCCCAAGACTCTCCTAATTAACCGATTTTAATTTTTCAAAGTGCAGTTGAAAGCTTTAATAGTCTGCTATATGTGAAAAAATCAGCACCCATCCAAAAACATTATTTTATTTGCAATAAAGTTTTGAAATTTTTGCATTTTTTTGCGGGACGCTTACTTGTTAAATTATTGTGAAGCAACGAACAGACCGATTCTAATGAAATTTGCTGGGCTGTTTTAGCATATGAAAAAGTTTTCTGCGGCTCAATATTAAAATCATATGATAAATTTAAATAATTAAAATAATCATTTAACAAAACATTAATTTTTGGGCAGTTTTTTCGCAATTGTTGTCATTTTTCTAACATGAAAAATGAAATTTTCTATTTCAAAAGTTCATTATTTCATGTAAAATTTTATCATCTAACTTTTTTTTTCTCTTACATTTTTCTCTAAAATGTATATTTAAGGAGCTATAAATAATAAAAGAATGAAAAAAATCGTATTTTTCGAGATTTTTTCACTATTTTTTTAATAGCGAATTTAGCACAACTTTTTCAACTGGCGCATATCGAAATTATCATATCTAACATAATTTCGGAGACATTCAAGCAAAAATTAGCGACTATATACGAAACATCCAAACCAAAACAGATCCCGGCTGGACTAATTGCTCTTAAAGTTTCAAGCGTAACAGTATTAATATTCAATAATTTATAATTTGTTATGTATTGTATATAAAATAATGATTAAAAATGGAATCGTTTTGTTTTTTTACAAGCTTTATTTTTGTTTCTTATGAGTTTTTTGATAAAATTAAAACTTTTCAAGTTATTTTATGAAAAACCGTCAAAAAACATGCTTTTTTACACTAAAAATCTATGTTTTCAATCACCTATAACTCGAAAAGTATTCATTTAACAAAAAAACTCATAACAAACTTTTTGCTTTAAATTGATTTTTACATCGAATTATATGGTTTTTTTTTCTCACCGTCCCCGAGAAGGGGCGGCTCCCGCCCCCTGGGCAAAAGCGCACATCGGCATTATATAACTTTTGTTTTTTGGACTATTCTTTACCTACTGACAAATTTTCATGTTAATTTATCCTAACCGACAAAATTTCAAGCTGAAATGCTTCAATGACTGGACTATTAATAAATACAGTTCTAACGGATAACATAAATTGGTGGCAGCATAAGGGGATAGTGAAGCCAAGTGATAAAAGTGATTAATTAAAACTCCGATTTCTTAAAATATTTTCTCTCAGGAGAAAACGGAGGAGTTCAAAAATTAAAAGAAGCCAAGTGATAAAAGACAATTAAACAAAACTCCGATATCTCAGGATATCTTCTCTCAGGAGGAAACAGAGAGTTTTAAAAATCAAGAAAACTTATCTTTAATCTGGTGACAATAGCCCACACTCTCAGGAGTTAACTACCAGTAGTTGAAGGGTTCATCAAGCTACGTCTGCATCCCCAAGGATAAAGAGAGGATCATCTCTACAATAAAAGAGGACTTCTGCACCGTCAGCGGTTAAAGAGACGCAGCTAACCAGATCTTCAAAAACATCATCTCTTAAAAACCTTCAAGTAAGTCGTACAATAATTTTAAGCACACAGCGGAACAAGCCCAAAAAGAAAGGCGTGTCTAACTTTCTGTAACATTAATTTTATTTATAAGTTATTTATAAGACATACAACGTCTCAAGCTGGAGCACACACGCTTGAGAGGTTGACACATAGGAACATCACCCGCGTATGTATTGTGATTATCGTGAAGACGATAACGATAGTATAAGATCAGAAAATACCCCACGATCACCTACTTCCTTTTCTGACGTTTCTAACAATTTCTACGACACTACAGACGGTCTTTATAAATTAAAAATAAATTCAAAACTCAGTAAGATGGACAGTTTACTAAAGAAATTTAAATCCAATGAAGACATAACGCAATGCGATCAAGACGAACAAAATGTAGTGCAGGAATTGCAACGTCAAAAGGAAAAGGCTGACGCATTGGAAAAGCAATTAATATTATTGACAGAACAATTACAAATTTTAAATACTCAGATGACAGAAAATAAAAATCCATCACCAATTCCAAGTATACCACCTGCAGCTAGAGACAACAACCCTAGATTAAATGTTCTTCGATGCTACAGATCATTTAAAGGCCATAGCAGCCAAAAGCGGTATAAAGGAAATTACACTTGTATATTTTCGGACAGAAAAAGAACCTAAATATGGAAAGATATAAATAAAACAAGCATGTAGAGGAGACATTATACTAACTCCAAATGAAGAATTAATACGATCACCAATAAATTATTTACGTAGTCATTACCCTAATTATAAAGGAGAAATTATAGAATTAAGAAATTTTGACGACGCTTCGGCTCAAGATTTATTATCAAAACTTGCTCGTTTTCCAAAAAGAATACGAATTAAGAGTCTAGCACAAACTCATATGGTTTGTGAAAAGGCTAGAAAAACATTAATAGCAAGAGCCTATAACGAAGCTCATTGGTCTTATGATAAAACTATGTTTCAACTTCATAAATATTGTTGGGAAACAAAAGCAGAAGAGGTTAAAAATTGGATCGATACTTGCGAATACTGTGCAAAAAGAAATTTAAATAGTAGATTCAAAGCTCCAGGTACTATTATTAATGCGCCAAAAGAAATCAACGAATTATGGTATATAGATCATGCCGAAGAAAAAGGAATAAAATTGCTTTTTATTATAGAAGCGCTTTCAAGATATGCTAAAGTTTATCAATTGAAAAATCTAGATCAAACTACGCAATCTATGGAAGATTTAATCAATGACAATGCAGCTACGTTTACATCAAAGGCGTTTCAAAATTTATTAGAAAAACATAAAATGGAATATATACCAACAACTCCATTACATCTGCAATCGAATAGTATAGTAGAAAGACTTATAGGAACTTTGAAGAAAAGAATAATTGGAGCAGTTTCAAACAATAAAAGCTTTTACCCAATTATTACTGCTTGTAATAGAACAATACATCCTACAACAAAATATATACCTTATGAATTATTCTTTGGACGAATCCTACCTAAAGAAGATTTCAGCTCTGACAAGTTAAATTCATCCAGTAAGCGATTGGAAGAAAATACAAAAAAAGCAAAAGAAGCAAGAGAAAATATACAAAGACAAAAGGAAATTAATAAAAACACAGTAGATAATAGACAAACTTCAAGAATCAACCCACAACCAGGGGATAGGGTAAATTTTAGAACATCACGTGGATTTATAGGGCCAGCAACAATTCTTACAGTCAATAATGAAAGTCATACAGTTCAGCTTTTATTTAAAACAAAAATTCTCAGACGACATTTTAATGAGATCACGCTTATCTCGAATCCCTTCTTTGTTACAGATGAAGGCGACAATGATAATATTAAAAGTCATTCTAATTGACATGTTTCATCACTGCAAAGCAGATATAGAAATTACACCAGCTAATATAATAATACTACAGAAAAATTACGGAACTGCTTATGTGTTCGGAGATACTTGGACTATTGTTAATTACATAAATCTTACAGCCCTTATACAAAATAAAATAGACATGCAAAATCGATTAACAAAAATCAAAGAAGTATGTAATAATGTTCACTGTACTGCAGAAGATTTTATAATGCATCAAGAAAAACGACTAAATAAACTATTCGCAAGATTATCTTTATTTTTACACTCAGAAGGCAACAGAAAGAAGTGAGGATTATTCAACTTTGTAGGAACAGCGAGTAAATTTTTATTTGGTACCTCAAATTCTGATGATGCCGACTCTATAAATCAAGAGATAGACAAACTATACAAACACACAGAAGATTCGTTAATAGCAATTAAAAATCAAACATTGTTTTTGAAAGAGACCTTCGATTCATTTACAAAGGAGTTCTATATATTTAAAGAAAATGACGATAAATTAATAAACTGGAGTCTTGGAATATCAGTAATGCTCAACAATTATCAAGGCGACCAAATTGTATTACTTAGTTTGCAAGAAATTGATGCATCCCTAGAAGAATATGAAGCTTATATAACGGATTTATTCAATTCTATAAATATAGCAAGAAACGGAATATTATCACTTGCATTATTAAAACCTGAAATTCTAATAAATGGTCTACAAAGCTTATATAAAAAACAGCAATACGATGACATGTTAATAGCACTGACAATGAAAAATTATTTTTCAATATTACAAGTTATGACATTCACATCCTACATTAAAACAGACGGACTCGTAATAGTTACTAAATATCCCATTATCCACAATGACCCGTACAAAATCCTTAAGTTTGAACCTTTACCTATTTAGAGACGTTTTGGAAACACAGCAATATTAGATGTAACTAACCAATATGTATTAACAACGTATGATATATCAAAATATACGACCTTATCGAGTATAAATGATTGTAATCAACTTGGCAATACAAAAATATGTAAACTACAAATTTTACCTTGGCTAATAGACTCATTATCCGCTTGCGATAGAATATTATTGAATGACACAAGCAAATGTAAAGAACATTATTTCTCTTTAACTCATGATTTTGTAAAACGTATAGAAAATGATAAATTTTATATTGTACCTATAAAAGAAATTTTATTCAGCGTTGTAACCTGTCATATATAGAAAAAGAATAAAATATAAATCATGTAAAATCATTAGAGTATGAATTTCTATCTTGCACGTCGGCGCGGCATAACAATTAGACGTTATACCGACGCGCAGGATAGAAATTAATACAAGAGGTGTACACGCTCACATGTGTGTTGAGAAACGCTTATATTATATTATAGTGTATTACCGACACACATGTAAGCGTACCTGTATCGTATAATAAGGTAAAATAAGAATCTCTCCCCTCTTACAGACAATATGTAGGATTTGAGGAGGAGAGGCTCCGTGTGCGCAACATTGTGTGGAAGAGATGGACTCGCGCAGAGCGCGAGTTAAAATTAGCAAGGTATCTCCCCCACAACGCAAAATCTAACTAAGAGGAGGAGGATAGCGGCGACGGCGGCTCAAGCGAGAGCGATGTAGTCGTCGCCGAAATTATTGTACGGCACTCTTTGGCCAGCCTGCTTTTAATAAAGTTCTTTTTAAATTTAATACTTGGTGTTCTCCTAAAATTCTTTCTGATTATTTCTGCAGGTCCGCGAGGAGCTGGATAACCACCAGCTCCGTACCGGTAGCAGTAATAACAGGATAAGTCTTATTTAACTTAAAACTAATATTAAATTTAGCAAAATAAATTAAGTAATAAATTCACGTGTATTTGATTTGTGAATTTGTCAAGTGTACTAAATATTATTTAATATTAACTCAGTTCACGATTAATGAGAATTTGACGAGCATTATTTCCAATCGGATATCCGCAAATTCTTTATATTCAAATCACGTATTACTTGTTTGAATTTACTTGTGCGTAATATTATTGACTATTAACAAGCAATTAAAGTTTACGAATCAAAATTAAAATAAATGAATAGGCTCTTATAAGACTATAAGTCTTTGAGTATTCTGGCTTATAAGAGGTGATATAATACTAATTATTAACAAAAACAAACACATAGAGACCCCGGACTAGATGTAGCATGACGCTACACTAAAAACGGGTCTGAGTAATCTGTAACCTTACATCCTTTTCCTTTTTACATGAGCACTTAGTGCTATCCTTTTTTAGGTGAAAGGGTAAGGGAGGTTATAACTGGCGCCCACGGGTATTGTTTAAACCCACGACTGAGAGAAAATAGTTAAAAAATTTGTAAAGAAATTTCCTTTTTTTTCATTTTGTTTAAAAAAAAAAAATCAATCAAAAAATCGTAATTAGGGATATATTACCTTATTCAAAAATACAAAAAATTGAATGAACTAAAAGAAAAAGAAAATTGCGAAAAGAAAACTAAAAAGAAATTGGAAATACTTCGAAAATAAAGAAAATTTCAAATAATTTTGAATTTAAATATTATTCGCGATAACGTTAAAATTTTAAACGACATAAAAGTCGCAAATTTTCGAATTATTTCCAAGATCACAAAAGGTAATATAGTTAACACCGCTAATCCGCAAATGTAAACAAAGCGATAGAAAGCGTGTATTGATGAAATTAAGCATCGATAAACTCAAATAAAATTTAACATAGGAAATTAAATAATATTTCAAAATTAATATATTGTAAATAGTGACACTCAACCAGCACAGTGGTGCTCAATTTGTGCTTCACCAATATTCATTTATTAGACTTCATTCATTTATTAGATATTAATTTTCGTGAACATTAGAATTTAAGTAAATAAATTTAAAATTAAATAATAAAGAAAATATATTAAATCAAATAAAGTAAAATCAAAGCAAATAGACATTTTGCAGGTTCGGTGTCACACTTAGGCACAAAGATAACATATCAAATAAATTGTACAGTAGCGTCGCGCAATAAACGCACAGACAAATATATATATATTTTTTTTTTCTCTCTTTTGTTTAAATTATAAATTAAATTTCATTGCGAAAGCAAACAAATTCAAGAAAGAAGATTCAAAAAGAAGAAGAATAAAAGTAAAGAAGAAAAAATATATATATCAAAATGGCGAACAAAAGACGCTCAACGTTACTAATGAAAGAAATTGAAGATGCTGATCAATCCTTTGACGCAAACAATCAATCAAAACAAAATGAATGGATGAGAGTAGTATCAGATGAGTTACAAGAATTATTTGCAAAACAGGAAGAATTAGAAACAAAAATGAACACATCTACGGATTCAGAAAAATCGATACACTTAAATTTAGAAAAAACAGCACATGCAGAAACAGAAAATGTAAAAGAACAAGTAAACGCATTATCTGACAAAATAAAAAGATTATCAGAAGATAACATTGGAATGAGAAATCTACTCAACGAGTATAAAAGACAAAACGCCTTATTGTCAGAACGAAACGACAAATTAGTTGAAGAATTACAAGGATTAAAAATAGCAATAAATGAAGATGAAGCCATAAAAATGGTACATAGCAGCTTGAATAGAAAGATAGATGAATTAGCATTTGAACAGGATGAAAAAATAAGTCAACTTCAAGAAAATATAGCAAACAAAACAACAGAACAAGCAGCTACAAATAGTAAAGAAAACACAAACAAAATAAAAATTCCGGTTCCAAAATTCGAAGGTAATGAAACCGAGAGGCCAATAAAATTCCTAAACGAATTGGACAAATATATTGCCCTAAAAAACATAAATGAAGAACAAAAACTTCAAATATTAGAAACTGTGTTACAGAAGGAAGCAAACGAATGGTGGTATATCCATCAAGATAACGTCACTACATACAATGAATTCAAAGAAATATTTAAAGAGAGATTTTGGAGTCATGATATACAAAGAACTTCAAGACGCAAAATTGAATTTGGCCAGTTTTATGAACAAGGAAAATTGTCAAGAGTCTCATACGCTACACAGTTATTTGGCTACGCAAAAGAATTGAATTTAAATGACACAGATGAGGAATTAACAGAGAAAATAGCCAGACATTTCAATAGAAGTGTAAGACAGGCTATACAGTTTTCACAAAACAAAGATAAAACGTCACTTCTAAAAATACTCGCAGATTTTGATAGCGACGACAAAACTCAAGAGAAGAATGCAAAAAATAGAACAGCACACAACCAAAATCAGCAAATACAAAACAGACAAATCAACAATGAAAATAATAGAAATAATACGAATAATAGCAATAGCAACAGACAACAAGAAAACCCAAATTATAATCAAAGACAGAATTATGCGAATAGAACAACAAACGACACGCATTGGAACAAACCAGGCCAAAGCACACAAAATCACGAGCAAAAACAACTATCTCAAATACAAGCAATGAGGACAACAAACGCTACAAATAGTAACTTCACAGGGAAACCTCAACAAGAAAAACTCAAACCACCAATAGATAACAAAACATTAAGAAAAAGCTACGAACAAATAGACGTGTCGAACATAGATTATGATAATAAAAATAGAAAACAACAGGAAAACTAATAAGAGTTGCACCGGAAAATTTAAAAACACCAAGGGGTAAGGATGCAACTGAAGAAAACCCCCAAAAAATAGTAATGTCTATGTATGAAGATATAAAAGAAGAACTAAAAAATGATATACAGATAGATGATACAGAAGAGAAAATCATAAACTGTCCAGAAATTGAGATAACACTGAATGACATAGATACGAAAGCATTATTAGATACAGGCAGCGAAATAACATGCATATCGGAAAATTTTTATTTCACAAATTTCGATAAGCTAAAAAACTGCTCCCTCCTTCCTATTTCAAATAAATTCATAATGACAGCTACGGGTTCTAAAACACAAAGAATAAAAAAGCAAATAATGATAAAAACAAAATTTAAACATGAAACAATAAATATTATATATCTAATAATCCCTAAACTCATAAAAGATTGTATTATAGGATACGACACACAGAAAATGCTACACATGATTATAAACACGGTGTTTAAAGAAATCATGATAAATATAAACGAGAAAGATGTAAATATGTCATATAATGACAGCAAATTAAATGCTAAAGCATACATACCCATACAATTAATAAAAACGCATGATGGCGAAAATGACCATAAATCATGCGAGTACAATTCAGAAGTCGAAAATTCAAAAATTATGGACTCTGAAAACTACTATAATACTTCTAGTCTTACAAATGATGAGATAGAAGAAAAAATAAATGAATGTGAGAATATATCACAAAATCAAAAAAATAAATTAAAAATCTTACTCGAAAAATATAGCATGGTATTCCGTAAAGCACCCGGTTTATTAAAATCATATAAACACGAAATAAAACTAACAGATGAACAACACTTTTACACTAAACCGTATCCTATACCAATAAACCATAGAGAAAAAGTCTTAAAAGAAATCAATAAAATGTTAGAGTTAGGAATTATTAGAAGATCGAAAAGCCCATACATAAACCCAATAGTAACTGTCATAAAAAAGGATGGAACAGTACGTTTATGCTTAGACGCAAGAAAACTAAATGAAAAAATCGTAAATGATTATGAATCTCCGCCATCAATAGATAAAGTATTTTTAAAATGTAAAGAAAAAGAATTTATGTCAAGTCTAGATCTCACTAGCTCATACTGGCAGATAGAACTTACAGAAAATAGTAAAAAATATACTGCATTCATGATAGATAATAAAGTATACGAGTTTAACGTAGCAGCTTTTGGCATAAAAACAAGCAGCGCCGCACTATTAAGAGGATTAGATCAAGTAATATGTGATCTGCATAAATTCGTGATAGCTTTTGTCGATGACTTACATGTACGCTCGGCTACGTTCGAAGGACATTTGCTACATTTAGAAAAATTATTTGAAAAAGCACTAGAATACAACCTCACTTTTAATTTTAAGAAATCAAAATTTATCAAACAAAAAATAGAATTTCTGGGATATCACATAACCTCAAAGGGTATGTTACCAGATCCAGAAAAACTAAAAACTGTAAAAAACTTCACAAGACCAAGAAATGTAAAGGAGTTACAAGCGTTTCTCGGATTTGTAAATTTCTATACCAAGTTTGCTAAAGGATACGCAAACGAAATAATTCCCTTATTAGCATTACTAAGAAAAAATACGCCATATAAATGGGAAGAAAAGCACGAAAAAGCTTTCAAAAGCATAAAAGAGCTTTTTGATGAAAATATGATATTAAAATTTGTAAATACAAACAAACCATTCATACTAACGACGGACGCTAGCAACTATGCAATTGCAGCAATTTTGTCACAATTAGATGATAAAAATCAAGAAAACATAGTATGCTTTATAAGCAGAACCCTTAAGGGTAGCGAACTAAACTACTTCACAACGGAGAAAGAATTACTAGCATTAGTATGGTCACTTCACAAGCTAGACACTTATTTAAGAGGTGCTCCAAATATAATAGTAAGGACTGATCATGAAGCAATAACGTTCCTAAAAAACTGCAAATTCAGCAATCACAGATTAAAAAGATGGATATTATCGATACAGGATTTTAGTATAACACCAGAGTATATACCTGGCAAAAAGAATGCAGCAGCAGACTACTTGAGCAGACAAGAATCTGAATATCAAGAAAATGACGAAAACACAATACAAATTGCTATAATAAAAAATAAAAAATTAACAAGCACAAAATTAGAAAAAATACTAAAAAACTTTAAAATATCTCAAGAAAAGGATAAAAAATGCAACAAAATTAAAGTAAAGATGAAAGAAAATAAAAAGATACGAGACAACTATATAATCGAAAATAATATAATACAAAAAATAACAGAAAAAGGAAATAAAGTAATAATTCCTAAAGCTGTACTAAACGATATAGTAATAGAAATCCATGAAATTTATGGTCATATAGGGCCGAAAAAAACATACGAGCTGCTATCAGAAAGTTTCTATGCAGAAAAAATGAAAAACGCAACGTATAATTTAATAAAAACTTGCGAAAATTGCCAAAAATCAAAATACCTAACTATAAAGTACCACCCAAAAATGCAGCCTATAATTGCAGATAAAAAGAATGAAATTTTGTCAATAGACTTCTACGGACCTTTATCTACGTCAACAGGGGGTGTAAAATACCTACTAACCACAATAGACGTATTTTCAAAATACGTTGTGATGTATGCAATAAAAAGAGCAAACACAGCTACAACAATCAAAAAAATCTTCAATGAATACATACCTAAATATGGAAAACCAAATGCCATCATGACAGACCACGGAACACAATTCACGGCGAAAAAATGGCTGAAAACACTAGACGAAAATAACATAAAAACGATATTCTCATCAATTAGACATCCACAGTCAAACATGGTAGAAAGGATACATCGTGAACTAGGTAGATTTTTTCGTACTTTTATAAAAGACTCCCACAAATCATGGGCTTCCTACGTTCAAAAAATTCAAACAATTATGAACGAAATAACGCATGAAACTACAGGTTTTACACCTTGTGAATTGCATATGAACGTCACACCTACGAGAGAATGGGAAAAATTCTTCAAAATAAAGAAAAAAGAAATGAATCATGAAGTAAAGTTATTTTTAGCAAAAAACAAAATGCACAAAAAAATAAAAAGAAGAGCAGAATTAAAAAATCAAAAAACAAAACAATATAAATTTAAAACAAACGATAAAGTGCTAGTAAAATCGTTAAATGTATCTGATACAGAAGGAAATAAAATAGCAAAATTTTTACAAGTATATGAAGGCCCATACACTATCAAAAAAGAAATTTCAAGTGACACATATTTATTAATAAATGAAAACGAAGAAGAAAGAGGAAAATCCCACACAGATAATTTAAAGCCATTTTTTGAAAGAAAAAAGGAGTAAAAAAAAAGAAAAAAAAAAAAGGGAAACACAAAAATCACTAAGAACACAGAAAAGAAAATGAGAACCACGGAAAAATTTATCAAATAATATTATAAATTAGAATAGAGAAAAAGAAAAGATAAAAGTCCGAAAAGCACGAAATTAAGAAGAAAGTAAACAAAAGATTATAACACCTAAGGACCCACCCCCCAAATCAAAATTTGTCAAACATATCAACGGTCAAAGGAATAATTTAGACTGGCCACACAGTACAAATAAGTCATTAGGACAAGCAAGTTCTAGAAAGGAAAATTTAAAGAAAAAGAAACAGTTAGCAGATTGGAGTGTAAATATAGATAATAAGTGAAAATAAAGTTTAAGTGTAAAATATAGTTGTTAATTATTAGTTATTAAGGAAAAACCTAATTTAAAAAAGAAAAAGAAAGAAAAATGGCAAGAGTGATAGAAGTGAAAAGGCCAGTAAACTTCAAAACTCGCCCAGCATTATACAGGCACGCCGGAACAAGCCCGGACAAGTACGTAGGAATGAGACACGTAACGTCTCAAGTAGATGAACAGCTAATAAAAGAGAGAAGACTAGACATCGTATGGGATGAATCTCTAAATAGAGCAATAAATTATGAGGAAAGACGGGAAAGTTCTGCAAAGAATTATGATCAGGCATCGTCCCTTACAGCATCAGCACCCGGAAAAGAAAGTCTAGCAAAACCAAAAGAAAAAGAAATTGGACTAGCCACCATGAAAGAAGGATCAACCAAAGGCAAAAGGAAAATTAAAAAGGGCGAGAAGGCCGAGAAAACTGTGTTTATAAAACTAAAAGAAGAGAAAGTGGACCAGGAAATCATCAACATATACACGCCAAAAGATACATTAAAAAGGAGATACATATACGCGCAAGAGGCAGCGCTAGCCAAACATCGCCTACGAAGAATCGGCATACCGTCAAACAGGTCCGATCTATCCGGAGATGAATCAGATCCAGATGAATGGATAAGAAAACTAGAAGAAAAGAAAATTAAAAGGTATATACAAAAATTAATAAAAACATTTGTCTGTGCGAAATATTACTTGTAAAGACGTAAGAAAACAGAATCAATTGCACGAAAAAAAAATAAAGTAAAAACATTGATATTAGAATACTCAAATACAATTGATGTGCAATTTATTTTGTTTTGGGGGGCAGGTTACATACAAGAAAAATCAAATGAAACGTAAACTTCAAAACTCGAGAATAAAAGAAATAAATAAAGTGTAAATCAAATATTAACGGTATTAAAGTAATGAAAAATTAAAATTAGAAAAAACAAATAAGGCGTCTCTTTTATTCTCAAATCAAAGCAAAAAGTAAAGTATAAAAATTTTTGGGGGGCAATTGTAACCTGTCATATATAGAAAAAGAATAAAATATAAATCATGTAAAATCATTAGAGTATGAATTTCTATCTTGCACGTCGGCGCGGCATAACAATTAGACGTTATACCGACGCGCAGGATAGAAATTAATACAAGAGGTGTACACGCTCACATGTGTGTTGAGAAACGCTTATATTATATTATAGTGTATTACCGACACACATGTAAGCGTACCTGTATCGTATAATAAGGTAAAATAAGAATCTCTCCCCTCTTACAGACAATATGTAGGATTTGAGGAGGAGAGGCTCCGTGTGCGCAACATTGTGTGGAAGAGATGGACTCGCGCAGAGCGCGAGTTAAAATTAGCAAGGTATCTCCCCCACAACGCAAAATCTAACTAAGAGGAGGAGGATAGCGGCGACGGCGGCTCAAGCGAGAGCGATGTAGTCGTCGCCGAAATTATTGTACGGCACTCTTTGGCCAGCCTGCTTTTAATAAAGTTCTTTTTAAATTTAATACTTGGTGTTCTCCTAAAATTCTTTCTGATTATTTCTGCAGGTCCGCGAGGAGCTGGATAACCACCAGCTCCGTATCGGTAGCAGTAATAACAGGATAAGTCTTATTTAACTTAAAACTAATATTAAATTTAGCAAAATAAATTAAGTAATAAATTCACGTGTATTTGATTTGTGAATTTGTCAAGTGTACTAAATATTATTTAATATTAACTCAGTTCACGATTAATGAGAATTTGACGAGCATTATTTCCAATCGGATATCCGCAAATTCTTTATATTCAAATCACGTATTACTTGTTTGAATTTACTTGTGCGTAATATTATTGACTATTAACAAGCAATTAAAGTTTTACGAATCAAAATTAAAATAAATGAATAGGCTCTTATAAGACTATAAGTCTTTGAGTATTCTGGCTTATAAGAGGTGATATAATACTAATTATTAACAAAAACAAACACATAGAGACCCCGGACTAGATGTAGCATGACGCTACACTAAAAACGGGTCTGAGTAATCTGTAACCTTACATCCTTTTCCTTTTTACATGAGCACTTAGTGCTATCCTTTTTTAGGTGAAAGGATAAGGGAGGTTATAGCGTATTTTGTAAAAATTATAAGAAAGACATAACAATATCACAAGCTAGTATTGTAAAGCTTGATGATAAATGTCTTATATCAAAGACTGCGTATTATTTACATACATCACATGACTCTACTACATATACAACCACACTCTTAAACTTAACACTTAGTAAACCATATGAAGACAACTTAAATATAACCCTTCCTTTATTGGCATTTTTGGAACATGACCTCGGTAGTCTAAGGAGTCATGCTTATAACCTAGAACAAATACAAGACGAAATTGAAAGACTAACTTTACGAAGACGAAACCATTCTTTTATTTCAACTGCGATAGACTATCTTCATTATTCGGGATACGTAGCTCTCTCTCTCTATGATTGCTGCCTTTATCGGGTATAAGTTAAACATACACAAAGTAATAATAATAATCAGTTCTTATCTTTGGGCAAGATTAAATAATTTTTGCTGTTGTCACACTAAACGACTCGAACCAACAGTAACTTACAACCATTGTGCCAACATTACCACCGCTGCAAACGTTTCCTCAATACAACCTACACTATCCTCTTCTTATACACCTAAAACTCACCTGGTTCCTCCATCATATGACAATTTACTATAATTTTTCGGGACGAAAAATTTTAAGGAAGGGCGTGTAAACAAAGACAAACATTCATAACACATTTATACTTTGTAACGATTCTATCCTATTATTTATTATTTAATTGATCCTATTTAGAGTATTCTTTTATCGAAACGCGTTAAAGGATCGTTAAATAGCTAGCGCGCCATGCCTAGCTATTTCCGACCCTGTATTTCTTTTTATTGTTGTTAAAGTCGTTTATAGCTAGGACGCCTTGCCTAGCTATAGCTGACTTTTAAAATATATTTGTTAATAATATTGGATTTGTTATGTGTAAAGCCCGTTATTATTAAGGACCAAATGCCTTAATATTCGGGGCTTTGCACTGGGTTAATAGGATAAAGGTTTATCTTGGATTTGCTCTTTATTTATTTAATAAATCAGATACATTACAATATGGAAAAGTACAATGTTTCGCGCTTAACAAAGAGTTGCTTGCTTGTAGCACGTGTTAGGCCATTCGCCACTTGTGTTACGATCAAGCGCGTCTTGATGCTGAGAGAGCTGATCCAAGAGTGACGAGAGTCACGAGCTCCTCGCACTGCATGCATCAGCTCTCTTAGGTCTCTCTCCCACTCTTCTAACTTAGTAGAAGAGAGGGAGAGTCGCCGTATATTTTCAGCGGTACTTACACATGCAAGCGCGTATACGTACATACGCGCGCTTGCTTGTTCAACCACTTTGGTCTTTTTGGGTGTTTGCGCGCGCATCTTCCAGTATCGTACAGTTTCAGGGCCGTACATACTCGGGCGCTCACATTGCCCCCCAAGTTAAAATGGATTTTGCTTTTTAATTGATTAAGTTTAAAGAAAAAATCTATTTTATTTTTAATAACGCGACTTATGAAAATGCGCGCACAAACACCCAATTACGCACTTAATATTACCCTAGGTGTAGAGGATTGCCCCCCCAAAATAAAATAGATTTCTTTTGCATAATAAAAATAACAAATTATATTTTTCATTTAGATTACAATAAACATTAAAGAACGCGTTTTATTTTTTTATCACTCTATAAACATAATTTCACTTATATTTAAGATTTGAAACAAAACTAAATTTTCTTTTTATATGATTGACCAAACGCAATTACAATTTTACATAATACTTTTTTAATTTAACTTAAATTTTTCTTATTAGTCTTTTTATATAACGTCAAAATTAAATTTTCTTTTTATTTATAATTAAACTTAACGAAGATTGACTTATAATTTCAAATTTTTTCTGTTAAAAAACTTATATTTAAAAATCTTTTTCTTTTTAAAATTCATCTAATAAAAAAAAATTTTCTATTTTAATTGTTTTAATTTTTAAGTGTTATTTACTTTTTTTTTTTTTTTTTTTATAATTAAACCTAACGAACCACATTTTTCTTTTATTCATTAATTTTTTTCACTTAACTAAACTTGAATTTTCCCATATTTATTACTTTTGTTGTTTTTCTTTTCAAATTAACTTAAATACTGTTTTTTATTTTTACTACTAAATATATTTTTTCTTTAAATTTTTGTTAATTCACAAACGAAAATTTCTTTTTCTTTTTTATTTTTGTTTTTTATTTTTTACTCTTAACTTTCACTATCATATTTACACTTTTTTTTGCTTCTTGTTATTTCTTTCTTTTTCTTCCAACCACACATTAATTTCTTTTTCTTCTTTTTCTAAATCATCTCTGCATGTACTTATTCCTTTTTCTAATTTTTTATGTTCTTCTTTGTATTGTTTTAACTTGTGTCCAGCGTAAAAAATTTTTATTTTTCCTTTTTCTCTTTTTGACTCAAATTCTCCTATAAATAATTCCTCTTCTTCTTTTTTGTTAATTATCTTTCTTTTATTAGTTTTTTTTGTTTTCTCATTCCAATTTTTATTTTGTGGTGTGTTGGTGGATTTGTTGATCCTTGTATTCCGTGTGTTGTAATAGTACCCAGGCTCGTGGAAGTTCATGGGATTCGGCTGGACGAAACGCGAGGTGCTCGGGTAGACTACTATGCCCAGATTTCCGCTCCTCATCGTCGGATCATTGTCCCACTCACTATCAATTGTTTGGTTTTCAATTTTTTCTTCGTTTACTAACGTACTAACGTGCTTGACGTTGAAGTACGTCATGGTTTGAGCACTCGAGTTGCGGTAGCACGTTGCCATCTTAGGTATTATTGACAACTTTGTTCTTTTCTCTGGGTTGCGATGTGCTTTGGGTGGTCCTTCAGCAAAGAATGAACATTACCCTCAACTATTTTTTCTTCATTTTTTCATAATTTTTGACTGTTTATGTGTGTGTGTATGTACGTGTTTGTATCCCACTTGTTGTAGTACATGTTTAGTCTTTGCCTTTGACCTTTAATATACTATTAGTGTAAGTACGCATACTACATCGTACATATTTTTGCGTTATAACTGTTATGCATACAATAGTTTTCTATCTTTTCTGCATTCTTTTGCTTTTAATATTTTTTTCTTATTTTTAAAATAATTTTTTAGCTAAAATACTTTTAGAACTCTTTTAAATGTTCTATATGAGACTTTTCACGTTTATGTTCTTTACGATTACAATTAATTAGATTTATTCTTTTTAGTTAATCTAATCATTAGTCTCATAGAACGGTTTAAGGTGTTCTATATGGAACTTTCCACGTTCTATGGCTTTTTCATTAGTTAATAAATATGTATCTGGTGCAATGATGTTTTTGATGATACATGGTCCTTCGTATATCTCAAAAAATTTTGTAATTTTATCATCATCTGCACTTGACACATTTAATGATTTGAGCAGTACTTTATCATTCAAATTAAATTGATAGTGAGTACTTTTCGCATTTTTTGCGTTTGCTCTATCTTTTATTTTCTTATGCATTTTATTTCTTGCATAGAAAATTTTCCTATCATATGGTACATCAGTGTTTTCTAATTTAAAATATTTTTCCCATATTCTAGTTGGTTTTTTGCCCATATGTAATTCAGTTGGCGTAAAACCTGTTGTTTCATGGGTAGTTTCGTTCATTATGCTTTGAATTTTTTGCATATATGACGCCCATGATTTATGTGATTTATTCACATAAGTTCTAAAGAATCGACCTAATTCTCGGTGAATTCTTTCTACAATATTGCTCTGCGGGTGTCTAATGGATAAATAAATTATTTTAATGTTTTCATTTTTTAGTTTTTCTATCCATTTTTTAGACGTAAACTGTGTACCATGGTCAATCATTATTGACTGTGGTTTACCATAATTTGGTACATAATCGTTAAATATTTTTCTAATTGTTGTTAATGTATTGGCCTTTTTAATGGGATACATTACAACGTATTTAGAAAATACATCTATAGTTGTTAAAATATATTTAACGCCTCCTATAGATGTAGGCAATGGACCATGAAAATCAATCGATAGTATTTCATTTTTTTCGTTTACTACGATTGGTTGCATTTCTGCATTGTATTTTACTGTCAAGTATTTTGTTTTTTGACAAGTAATGCATGATTTTAAAATTCTGTGTACATGCTTTTTTAATTTAGGAGCTGTGAAGCTTTCTATTAATAATTTATACGTTTTTTTGGGACCAATGTGTCCATAAAAATCGTGTATTTCTATTATTAATTCTGATAATAGTGATTCAGGTATTATTATTTTAAATCCTGATTCATCTATTTTGTATAAAAGATCATTTTCGAATTTATAATGATTTTTTATTTTATCATTCTTTAATTCGTTTAATTTTTTTCTTATTTTGATGCAATATGCATCATTATTTTGCGCTTTTTTAAAGCTTTTTAACAATTTTTCTAATTGTTTATTTATTTTTAATTTATTTCTGATATTTGCAATTAATACTTCATTTTCGTCGTATTTTGCGTTATCAGATGTTTGTCTGCTTAAAAAATCTGCAGCAACGTTTATTTTTCCAGCTATATGTTCTGGTTTGATATTGAAATCTTGGATTGATAATGCCCATCTTCTCAATCTATAATTGTTAAATTTACATTTATTTAAAAATGTAATAGCTTCATAGTCAGTTCTTACGATTATTTCTTTGGCACCTCTCAGATATGTGTCAAGCTTATGTACGGACCATACAACAGCTAATAATTCTTTTTCGGTAGTGAAATAATTTAATTCACTACCTTTTAATGTTCTGCTAATAAAACAGACAATATTTTCGTGATTATATTCATCTAATTGTGACAAGATTGCAGCTATTGCGTAATCGCTTGCATCTGTCGTTAGTATAAAAGGTTTTTCCATATCTATGAATTTCAAAATGATATTTTCCGTGAAAAGATCCTTTATACTTTCAAAGGCTTTTTGCTGCCTTGCCCCCCATTCGTAGGGTACCTTTTTTCTTAATAAGCCGATTAATGGCAATATTTCATTCGCATAACCTTTCGGGAATTTCGTGTAAAAATTTACAAACCCCAAGAATGCTTGTAATTCTTTAACATTTCTTGGTGTTTGAAAATGTTTTATTGATTTTATTTTTTCTGGATCTGGTGTTATTTCTTTTGACGTTATAAAGTGTCCAAGAAATTCAATTTTTTGCTTTAAGAAATTTGATTTTTTAAAATTAAATGTCAAATTATATTTAATTGCTTTAATAAATAATTGCTCTAAATGATCCATATGCTCTTCGAATGTCGATGACCTTATGTGCAGATCATCTACGAAAGCTAGGACGAATTCTTGCATATCTTTTATTACGTAGTCCAGTCCTCTTAATAGTGCAGCGCTGCTGGTTTTTATGCCAAAAGCAGCTACATTAAATTCATATACTTTGTTATCGATTTTAAACGCCGTATATTTTTTACTTGGCTCTGTTAATTCGATTTGCCAATACGAGCTTGTTAAATCTAAGCTCGACATGAAATTTTTCTCTTTACATCTGAGAAAAATTTCTTCTATTGAGGGTGGAGCTTCGTAATCATCAATTATTTTCTCATTTAATTTACGAGCATCTAAACAAAGCCTTACAGTGCCATCTTTTTTAATTACTGTAACTATAGAATTTATATAAGGGCTTTTTGATCTCCTTATAATTCCTAGTTCTTCCATTTTTTCTATTTCCCTTAGTACCTTTTCTCTATGATTTATAGGAATCAGATAAGGTCTAGAATAAAATGGATGATCGTCTTTCAGTTTGATATCATGCTGATATGACTTCAACAGACCTGGAGCCTTTCTAAACACTCTACTATACTTTTTTATTAATAATATTAATTCTTCTTTTTGTTTGTTTGTGATAATATCACATTCATTTATTTTTTCCTGAATCTCATCATTGGTGAGTTCAGTTGTATTAAAATAATTTTCGGAATTAAGAATTCGATGATTCTCGTTTTCCATTACGAAGTCGTATGAATTATGATCATTGTCTCCTTCATACACTTCGGTTATTTGCATAGCTGAGTATGCTAAAGAATTTATTTGTTTTTCGGTATAAGATAAATTTATATCTTTACCATCAACTATTATTAATATTTCTTCTAGCATCGTGTTCATAATCATACTCAAAGCCTTCTGAGTATCATATCCGATGATAACATCCTTGACTAATTTCGGAATTATTAAGTAGATTATTTTTATTTCTACATTTTAAAATTTTGTTTTTATTAATAACTGCCTCTTTATTCTTGTAGTTTTTGTGCCTGTGGCTGTTTTTATAAACTTCCCAGTTATTGGCAATAAAGGGCATTTTTTAAATGTCTCGTAATTCTGAAAATAAAATTGCTCTGATATGCAGGTAACTTCGCTACCTGAATCGATTAGAGCTTTGACATCTATGTTTTCTAATTTTATCTCAATTTCTGGGCAACATATGATATTATTTTCTTTTGACTCTTTTTTGTCAATATCGTGAATTAAATCATCATTTATGCTTTCTTGCATAGAAGATATTATTCTTGGGGATTTTCCATTAGTTGCGACCTTACCCCTTGTATTATTGATTTCAGGTGCAACTTTATTCAGTTTTCCTGATTTTTGTCATTATTTTCGTCGCTTCTGTCTATATTTAAGACATCTAACTCCTTATTAAAGAGCGTATCTTATTCTATTACAATGATTGTTCTCATTCGCGTTGAGAACCTATGCTCCAGAATTCCTTCTGTCTATTTCTTAGCTATCGACCTTTTAACTTTGCTATTAGACATTCTTTCAAAATATTCGCGTTTTAAACTTGAGTTTGCGCGGTTATAACAAAAGATTTTAAGCAAAATTTAATGTGTACATTGTAACACTTAATCTTCTTGTTTTACCTCGCGACCTTCAAGTCTTTTTATTATTATCATTGACGAATACTCTATTCAAGAATTTAACATCAAGTAAAAATTTTTGGTCAATCTTTTATTTGCTTTTATTCAGAACAAAGGAAATTCTTTTACATAATTGTTTTCTTATATTTTATACTGATTGTATTTTATATACCATTTTTCTTGCGTTTTCACGCTTTTTATTTTTTTATTTATTTTTTTTGAGTTTTATGTATTTTTTTTATAGAATTTTTCAATTTTTTATAGATTTTTTTTTATATTTTTTAATTTTTGTTTGTTTTTAATTTATTAATTTATTTTTAAATTTTCCATCTTTTTGGTGATCAGAAATATATTAGTTTTTAATTGTAAAATCTCGCCTTTTACTTCTCTGTGTTGCTTATGTATGTTATTTTTAATATTTATCATTTCATTTTCTATTTTTTCCAGCCTTTCGTCAATCGATTTTAAACACTTAAGAACTAATTCGTTTCTTTGATTATTTGTATTTATCAAATCTTGGATTCTATTTTCCAAATATTCTATTCTACTATAGTCTGTTCCTTGGAACAGACTATTTGGAAAATTAGGAATCATAAGATGTATTTTTTTTCAATTTTAAATTTATAATTTAATTGTTATTATTACGCGACTCTAATTACGCGTGGGTTTTCTCAACAACGGTTGCGAACCAGTGGGCGCTAATGTAACGTTTCTATCCTATTATTTATTATTTAATTGATCCTATTTGGAGTATTCTTTTATCGAAACGTGTTAAAGGATCGTTAAATAGTTAGCGCGCCATGCCTAGCTATTTCGGACCCTGTATTTCTTTTTATTGTTGTTAAAGTCGTTTATAGCTAGGACGCCTTACCTAGCTATAGCTGACTTTTAAAATATATTTGTTAATAATATTGGATTTGTTATGTGTAAAGCCCGTTATTATTAAGGACCAAATGCCTTAATATTCGGGGCTTTGCACTGGGTTAATAGGATAGAGGTTTATCTTGGATTTGCTCTTTATTTATTTAAAAAATCGGATACATTACAATATGTTTAAGTACAATGTTTCGCGCTTAGCAAAGAGTTGCTTGCTTGTAGCACGTGTTAGGCCATTCGCCACTTGTGTTACGAGCAAGCGCGTCTTGATGCTGAGAGAGCTGATCCAAGAGTGACGAGAGTCACGAGCTCCTCGCACTGCATGCATCAGCTCTCTTAGGTCTCTCTCCCACTCTTCTAACTTAGTAGAAGAGAGGGAGAGTCACCGTATATTTTCAACGGTACTTACACATGCAAGCGCGTATACGTACATACGCGCGCTTGCTTGTTCAACCACTTTGGTCTTTTTGGGTGTTTGCGTGCGCATCCTCCAGTATCGTACGGTTTCAGGGCCGTACATACTCGGGCGCTCACAACTTATATTCATCTTGCACATTTCACTCAAGGGTGATTAAACTCCGTACGCATCATATGTCAAGTCTTCTACCTTGAGACTGCGATAGCAAACAATAACGTTATACATTCGCGAGAATGCGACACACAAGAATGCGACGCACAAGAGGCGATCAAACTCTAAACTGCATCACATGCAAAATTCAATCAACCTTACCCCGAAATTATAAAAGTATCAATAATATCATACATACGAAGGAATGCAACTGTCTTTTACCCATAGTATAAAAACCCAAGAGTCTTTAGCTTGCAAGCTTAATTTCATCTTTACCGTCTAAGGCTACGCTTTGCCTAAAATTATTGTACTAAAGGTTAAGAAGGAGAAATAAAGATAAGTTCAATTCAACACACACATATATATATATATATATATAAATAAGTATTATTTTATTCTTGGATGCCTATCCTAAAGAACCAACGTCCTAAATTACAAAAATAAGTTATAATAATAATTAAAAATTTATAAATTTAATAAATCAAGTTTATTGAATAAAGTTTAATAAATTAAACTTTACAAATTAATTCAGCATCAATTTTATACCATAAGTTTTCGCCAAATAAATTTAAGATTAGAATGTAGCAATATGAATTAATGCAATTAACAATGCCACTGCAACACTTAAAACACATAAGCCGAGCAAAGCAGCAAATTACAATCAGCGGCAGCAAGCAAATAGCAAGCATCAGTCAGAGAAAGATAGATGATGATGACAGTGCTTCAAAATCAGAAAATCGCCCAGAATCCAAAAAATGCAACTGCACCAAGAATGCAAATCTAAACAAAGCCTCAGGACTCCTAACGGTCGACTTCCTGAAAAAGTTTTTACTTGGCAGAGTGATAAGTAAAAAATTTAATAATAGATAAAGCAAGAGCCAGATGAGCGTGCGTATCCCTACTTACGCTGAGAGATTGATTGATTGATTGATTGATTGATAACATTTTTATTATGCCAATGTCCATTGTGACTAAATGGCAAATAGTAATAATAAAATACATATTTCAACTACAACAAAAAATTTTTACGCAATACATCAGTTAATAAATCATTCCAGTAGCATAATCATACAACTTTTTGCTCTCTTTATTTAAACAATTTTAAAATACAAAAAATAGTACGCAACATTAAAATAGTTAATATCACTAACAAAAAGTATCATTGGTAGCGAGCAATATGCTGATAATAGCCTGAGTTTTAGCTGCATTGATGGTAAGGCCATTGGGAGTTGCCCAGAGAGTCAAAGCGGAGATGTCTGCATTGATATTCATTAACTCGTCAGAGAAATCATTGGGAAAGAAGGAACGATAAATTTGCAAATCATCAGCAAACAACATGTGTCTGCAAAAACGTAAGACACTAGGGAGGTCATCAATGAAGATAGAAAAGAGCAAAGGCCCAACACGCTACCCTGTGGTACACCAGTGTTTAAGAACGCCCATTCACCTGCCATGCCATTCGCTGGATCCTCAATTGCCTGCGGTCGGCCCTAAAGGTAGGAAGCAAACCAGAGTATTACCTTATCTGAGCAATTGAGACGGCGTAATTTGCGAAAAATTAGCCTATGAGGAACCGTATCGAAGACTTTTGAAAAATCAAACAAGAAAAGGGCTGTTACGATTCTCCTGTCAATGTTAAGCAAGTTATTTGCATTGATGTAGTTGAGAAGCTGACGATTAACCACCCTCTCTAGGACCTTCGATGGCTCACATAACCTAGCAATCGGCCTAGTTTGGCCCGGATTGTCCATGGACATTAGCTTAGCCAATGGGAGTAGGGAGGCCTTCTTTCAACTAGATGGAAAGGCTGAGAGTCTTAAAGAAGCATTAACTAACTGGGTCAATGGTTAAGCAAAGGGTTGAGCGGCCAACTTTAACATTAACACCGTGGTACCATCCGGATCAGAAGACCTAGACTCTGCCGCAGCAATGAGACTGCTGACCGTCTCGGTGTCCACTTCCCAAAACTCAAAGACCGGTAACGAGTCAGACAAAGGAATACTAAGAATGTCTTTGACATTCAATGAAGATAAAGGTGGACCACACCGAGAGATGCCAGAGTAATGAGATAAAAGAGCCGATGCCGAGAAGTATTCAAGAGGAGAGGGAAGCGCCTTGTTAGCAGGACCCAATTTGTGAAGAGTCGACCATTTTGCTCTCGAATCATTCGCCCGTTCAATGCGATCAGATATGTACAGAAACTTAGCTATATCGAGCTTATTTGAGATAGAGTTCCTCAAAGTTCTGGACCTTTCAATGTCCGCCGATTTACCAGATCTGGCCGCCCATCTATACGCATGATCACGCTGACGCATAAGTAGACGCAGATTGTTAGAAACACAAGGTTTGCTACGAGGCCGTATTGTAGTTAGTTTCAGAGGAGCGTGAACATCGAAAGTGTCGACCAAGACTTTAGTACAGCTGTCTACCAACTTCTCAAGAATGACATTGTGGCAGAGAGTCTCTAAGGGCTGTATATGAGTAAAATCAACGAGAGGAGGCAAAACCATGCCGTCAACAGCGACTGTCAGGTCATCGAGGGACCCTTGAACCTTATCAACTAGAGAAGACTTAAGACTAGAATTAAAACTAACTACATCTAAGGTATCCAGCTTACGAGACCAAAAACGTTTAGGAACGGAGGTGAGCCGATGAAACCTAAAGCACAACTCAATAAGATCATGCCCGGCAATGAAGGGCGAGTCAGTTTTGAGAGAGAACAGTTTTGAGAGAGAAAAGAGAGAGAACAGTAGAGAAAAATAAAAGTAGATTTAGAAAGTAAGGATAATAATAAATAGAATATATAGAATAATAGGGTAAATTTAGAAGCGATTACACGAGCAATAGAAAGAAGGTGGCAGTTTCTTATGTTTAAGATTAATTTTTAACTTTGGATGAATTTATTAGAGTAATTACTTTTATAGTAGATAATAATTTTTTTGTTTTTAATAAAAAGTTTTATCACTAAATTTCAGGTTGTGCTATCGGTAGTCCTATAAGCCCTATTTTGACTGAAATAGTTATGTAGGACTTAGAAAGAGATTGCTTAAATACTTGTGAGGTTCAAATCATAAAGTGGTTCAGATATGTAGATGATGTTTTTGCTATTGTTCCTAAAGATAAAAGTGATTTAATTTTGAGCCATTTGAATGATTATGATCCAAACATTCAGTTCATATTAGAAAAATCTATGAACGATAGGATTAATTTTCTAGATATGTCAATAGAGATTGATGTTAATAGAATTTTAATTAGTAACTGGTATAGGAAACCTACGCATTCGGGTTTATACTTGAATTTTTTGTCCCATTGTCCCATTTCACAGAAAATAGGTATTGTATATAGTTTAGTGTATAAAGCTATTAATTTTTCAGCAGAAAAGTTCCATAAAGAAAATTTAAATTACATCAAAAACATTTTATTAGCTAATGATTATCCACTAAGTTTTATTATGACACATATAAATAATAGAATCAAAAATATTACATATAGAAAAAATTTACAATTAATACGAACCCTGTAAAGACTTTAAACAACATTATAATTTTAGATCCATAGCAAAAAAATTTAATTTTTCTATAATTTTTTAATCTTGTAATAAATTAAAAGTTTTCTGTGATATGGGTAACGATGGAGTAGATTGGAAGGACAAGACCAACATTGTTTATAAGATTGATTGTAATGATTGTAATGTGTGTTATGTGGGACAGTCTGGTAGGAGTTTGTTTACTAGGATCAATGAACATGTAAGAGATGTTAGTAACAAGAAAGATGCTTCTGCTATTTATTCTCATGTGCATGATACAGGTCATTCATTCAATTTTAATATAAAAAATATAAAAATTCTTGATAATGAAAAAGATTATCATAAAAGATTAATTTCTGAGAGAGAGAGATGGTGTTTATAGTTAAACACAATACCATTAATAAAATTTTAGATACCCAAAATTTGAATGTTGTTATACAAGATTATACAAATAGTTTAATATTATAATATATTATTGGAATTGAATAATTGACAAATTTTTAAATAATGAAATATATTGAGATTAGTTTTTGATTTCAAGTTTGTAGAGAGTATCATTAATGAGTGAGATGGTAACATTGGTACTGATTACAGTTCGAACCTAGTGTTACGAGTGGAATATTCTAGAAAATAATAAAACGTAGAAGTATAAGAAATATATTAAACTAAATGAATAAGCCAGTAAGAAAACGCTGACTAGACATCTGGAACCAGCTAGCAACAACTTGTGATCGAAAGAAATGATGACGAACTAGCCGACAAGTTTAGATCTGTAGGGAATGAACAAAGTAAATCATGGAAAAACAGAAGCCACGAGGTAGAAGCTTCTAGAAGAATAGAGAAGTGGGAAACAACGAACCCAGCAAGTATAAATACCACCGGGCGAACCACGCCGCGGCCTACTACCCTACCAGAACGAGACCAGAGCATATAGAAGCACGAATCCACGATCGACGCAGCAAGGACGTATCAGCAATTTTACACCAGTAGTAAAGTAGACATTTCTCTCTCTCGCGACTAACGTAATAATAAATCAAACAGTTTATTTTAATTATCGTCTTATTAAATTAATTACCTTCACGCAATTTGACTACTTGGATTTACCAAGCTTAGTCGTGATAAAAAGATACCCACAATATAATAAATCAATTACGTGAAAACGTAACATAAAAAAAGTGGTGCTAAGTGTGGGGTATCGCTTGTGAAGAAAATATATATATCTACAAGAAACAACTACAACATCACTTGTGAAGGAAGCAACATCTACAAGAAGCAACTTAAACAGTACTACGAAGGAAGCCAAACCTGCAAGAAACAGCCACGACGATATCACTTCTGAAGGAAGCATTAACTACAAAGGAACTATTACAACGAGAGGATGTTCTACGTGTACATCGCTGTCATCACTATCTTGGGGTAAGTAAATTTTATTTTCATACCTTATACGTCCTACGAGGGGAATACGCGCCCGCTGCGAACTTTCAAATTATAATAATTATTAAATTGCATGTCTGAAAATTTTGATTTAATTCAAGTGGATTATTGCTAAAATTTTATTAAAGTAAATACTGCATGATTTAAATATATTATCAATATTAAATTACATGTTGAAAAATCTTAACAATGAATTTTTATTCAAATGAATTATTAGTGCCTTATTAAATTAAACTCTGAATAAACTGATTATAATATCAATATTAAGTACATGTTAAGCTTAGCTCGATTGAGCCATATTCGATTTTATTAAAGTGAATTTTTATTAAATTAACTATAAAACAATATTAATTAACACTAACATTAAGCTGCAAAGTGAGTAAAAATCTAATTAAACCACGTGAATAATAATTGGTTTTATTAAAGTGAACTTTGGTTACACCCAGTATAAAATAATACTAATTATTACAAACATTACGTTGCAAAAAGTTTTATTTTAACTCAAGTGAATTATAAGTAAAATAATTAAAGTGGATCTCGCTCGAATAAAACATAACAAAAAAATACATGTATATCAACATATAAATAAAATATAATTTATACGATTGCGAACGTCGCGTAAAACAAAAAAAATGCCTGTAGAAACGAATAAACCGGATCAACGTGACGAAGCCGCGGGTTTTGTATCACCATTAACGCTTCAACAAATTATGAGAACCCCGGAAGAGGAAGCGCGCATAGAGCTTCAAAATGCATTATCTTTGGCAGACTGTGCAATTCAACACTCCGAGAATAAAGGTTTAATGGAGTTAGCATTAGAGAAATTAAATGCAATAATAGACGGCGGCAAACATAAATTAGAACAAGAAGACGAGAGATTTTTAGGAGAAGCTAGAGTATATCTCTCAAATACATTGAAAAAAATAGACGAAGCAGTAGAAAAGGCAAACGAAGTAGCAGCTCAAGGATACAATGGAACTAGACCTAAAATAATTACCAAAGCTGAAAAAATCTCAGAACAAAATTTAAAAATCTCATCCAACCAGCAACAAGAGGATACGATCCATCGAAGAGTACGGGAAAGAATGTTACAGCAGGTATATGATTACGAAAGAAGACACAGACTTAATCATATAGTGTCACCAGAGGAGCAAAGAAAAGACCTAATTAATAATGAACTTAAAATTGATCTAGAGCCTAATAAACCCTGTAATAGCGGTAATTATAAAGGAGATAACCCTTAAGGCTTGAGAGGTGCACCTGCATGGGATAACTACGGCGATGATGAAGATATTTTCATGGGTTACGACAACCATTACTTGCCTACGATTGTAAAATTTGCAAACTCAACTCCAATAGAAAGAGCAAGAGAGCCACCAAACAGTCTATTGCTATATCAAGCATTAAATACGATCCCCACGTTTGACGGAAATTCTGACGTACTACCATTATTCTGTAGGTCAGTGCGAGACATTGTAAGAACATATGGGCCGCAAGCAGAGAGATGGGTATTAAATTCATTAGCTTCAAAATTCAAAGGCCGCGCAGCAGAAGGCTATACAACACGTTTAACGCAGTATAATACGGTAGAAGGTCTCTTAGCTGACTTGACGAAACATTACAGTTATGCCGGCGGAGCGGACACTATATTAGCTGAAATAAAAATAATAAAACAAATGCCAGGCAAAAGCGCGGGAGATTATGGATTAAGAGTGCAAACGTTACATAATCGTCTTCTAAACTTTTATGATTCAACAAGAGTTTTACGTCCTTTCGAAATAGAAACATATAAAAATCAAGCAGACAGGGAAGCCTTAGAACAATTTCTGTTTGGACTGGAGGGGGAACTACAACATCAAGTACGGTCAAAGAATCCCACGACGTTAAGAGACGCTATACACGAAGCTATCACGTTCGAGTAACGTACAGGCGCGAGACGATTCATACCACAATCAACTAATTCAGCAGAAAATAATTCACAACTTTCAAGTATATTAAAAGGCATTTCGGATCAGCTATTAGCATTAAACATAAATAGTGCACAACAAAATGCAAATATTAGGTTGGCACCGGCAATTGAAATGTGTGGATACTGCCGTACGTCAGGACACCAAGAGGCACAATGCAGAAGAAAAGAATATGATAATAAATTTTGCAATTACTGCAAGAAAAAAGGTCACACACACGCAGAATGTTACGCGCTCGATAAAGCTCTAAAAACTGGCAACATTACGGGAATTAATAACACGTCGAACGCACACGCCGCGCCACAAGTAATATATACACCTTACCCAATACCCCCCGCAGCGCCTAATGTATTCCCTACGTCACAACCAAACGCACAAGGAAATTATAATCAAGGGAACAGAGAACGGTTTGGAAATATAAATAATCAAAATCCTCCGCGTAATAACAGAGACTTTAGAGGCGGAGATCGCAACAATTATAACCCCAATCGTAACCAAAATCGCTATCAAGGCAATATACGCCCACATGAAAATGTTGGTAATAATTATAACAATAACCGCAACAATAACAATAATAATAATGGAAGAGGGAATTTTAATACAGGGCCAAGAAATAATTTTAATCGTGGCCCACAACGCGAGAATCAATATAATAACGCACCTTTAAACTCCCAAGATGCTCGACGCCAGGGTCCTGTGGAGTCGAGCAACTCAGCAGTCAGGCCGGGAAACGCGAGTGGTCTAGCTCCCGGAAATGCACAATAAAATTCATGCAAACCGGAAGAAAGCCCCTTATAGTTGAATTAACTGGGCCATTTTTAAAGTCAAAAGCAGGGCGTTTTTACGTTGCTACAGGGGCCGACGTATCAGTAATAAAAGAGAATGTAATATCATCTAATATATATAAAAATCCTCATAAAATAGTCGCAATAAACGGTGTCACTCCAGGCGAATGTATTACCTTAGGCCAAGTAAATCTATTTCTTAATAATATATTATGTGAAATACAAATAGTCCCAGATGATTTCCCTATAGATACAGGCGGATTAATAGGATGGGATATGATTGATAAATATAAAGGGCGCGTCAACGCCGCAGATAAATGCTTAGAGCTAAATAATAATATAATACCATTTATTGAAGACGAATGCTTTATTATTCCCCCACATACTAGACAAGTTATTTATGCACATGTTAAAGATGATAGTGAAGAAGTAGGATTTGTACCTCTCCAAGATATAGGACCGGGTATATTATTTGGCAATTTTATAGCCACAAATAAAGAAGGCAAAACGTACGCCTTATGTATTAATACTAATGAAGATGCGGTAGAAATAAAGCCGCCGGAAATAAAATTAGTAGCATGTGAAGCCATGAATGTTATAAATAATGAATTAATAAATGATGAAGAAATAATAATAAATGAAGAAGAAATAATAAACGAAAAGGATCTGAATATTAAGAATAAGGATGATAATATTCAATGTGCACAAATATTACGTATTTCTAGCAAAGAAAAGGAAGAAAGAGCAGTTAAAGTATTCAAACAAATTGACCCTGATTTAAAGCATTTAAATAAAGAAGAAATAGAGCATGTCAAGGAATTAATAAAGGAGAGGCCATTTTTATTCGGGTTGCCTGGAGAAAAACTAAGAGCAACGCATTTAGTCAAACATAAAATTGAACTCACTACAGATATACCGGTAAGAGTAAAAAGGTTTAGACACCCACCAGCTATCAAGGAAGAAATGCAAAAACTTATTGAAGAACATTTGGAATCGGGAGTTATTAAGTCATCGGAGAGCCCGTATTCCTCACTCCTGTGGATTGTACCCAAGCCGCCTAAAAACGAACAGAAACGCTGGCGTATGGTAACAGATTTTCGTCAACTCAACGAAATAACGGTAGGAAATAGCTACCCACTGCCAATTGCAACTGATATAATTGATTCTGTAGCTTCTGCGTCATACATAACTGCCATAGATCTTAAAAACGGATTTTATCAAATACCTATGAAGGAAGAAAGTGCAAGATACACAGCTTTTGCAGGTCCTTACGGACACTATGAATATACTCGTCTAGGCATGGGACTTAAAAACGCACCTGCAACCTTCCAAGCTTTAATTGACGGCGTAACCGCTGGATTACAAGGGTTAGAATTATATGTTTATTTGGATGACATCATCGTATTTGCTAGTAACCTTGAAGAACACGGAAAAAGATTCAGACGATTAATGAAAAGACTAGATGACGCTAATCTTACTATAGAACCTAGTAAATGCCAATTTTTACAACGTGAAGCATGCTTTTTAGGACATATAGCCGGAAATGGACAGATAAGACCAAACCCACGAAAAATAGAAGCTGTGAAAAATTTTCCTACGCCAACGAACAAGAAGAAAGTTAAAGAATTCCTCGGACTAGCAAGTTATTATCGTCGCTTTATTAAGAATTTCGCAAAGATCGCATTACCGCTGACTACACTTTTAAGAGTCACTACAGAATTTATTTGGAACGAAGAACAACAAAAAGCTTTTGATGAATTACGTGAAAAACTATGCACCGAGCCCGTCATGTGTGCTCCAGACTTATCTAAAGAATTTTTAGTTACAACAGACGCAAGCGATTATGCTATAGGAGCTGTTCTTAGTCAAGGAAAAATAGATGAAGATAAACCATGCGCTTATACATCTAGATGTCTAAGAGGCCCGGAATTAAGATACTCAACATACGATCGTGAATTATTAGCAGTTGTGTTTGCAAAAGAGCAATTCAGACCCTTTTTATACGGTAGAAAATTTACTGTAATAACTGACCATGAACCCCTTAAACATTTCTTAAAATCAAAAAAGCCAGATTTACGTTTTAATAGATTAAAAGCACAACTAAGAGGATATGAATTTGAAATTATTTATAAACCAGGAACGCAATACAAACGCAGACGCACTTTCTCGAAACCCGATTGTAAAGGAAGGAGAAGAGGATCCAGAAAAACCAAAGGTAGAATTATATGAACTTGCGGACAAGCAAGAAGAAGAAGACAAAAATAAAAATCCTACACAGCAAGCCAAAATACTATTATATAACTTGCGACCTCGAGAAAGTAAAAGGCAAAGAGAAGACGCTGACGCATAAAATAATCCAAGAGAATATAAAAACCACATGTAAGAAACGAATTAGACTCCGACGAAGAAAACGACGAAATCGAACTAAAGAAAAGAAAATACATAAAACAAACAGCAACAAAAACAGGAGAAAAATACCCGATATGCGAGGAAATTTCAGAAAATATAGATCCTACAGAACCTATTATAAGTCAAGGAAAAACAGATCTGCCATTACCTTATAAGCGAAAAACTCTTAACATGCAAAAAGAAATTCAAGCTGCAAGCACGCCGCGAGCATCAGCTCCACCGCCTGAACATGAGCAACCCAAGGAACCTTTACGTAGACAAACGCTCCACACAAACAAAAAATTATTTGGAAACACTCCGCCAAGCAGCGAAGACGAAAGCGATGACGACGCATTATTAGAAGTAGAAATAGAAAACCCAAAGAGTAACACGCCGCCTATAATATTAACACCGCCTATAGAAGATGTGAATAAGGAAAAAACTAGATCAGAAAAAGCACGCGAAGTAACTGCAGAAAAAGGCACAATAGAAACAACAGTAAATAAAATAAGAGAAATTTTACAAGATAAAAAGGAAAAAGGAAAAGCAAAATTTGTAGTTGACATAGAGGAAAAAGAAGATAAGGATCGCTCAGGAATACGTATTGACATTTGGGAATGGGACGGTAATATTTCCCAACCATCAGAAAAATCTACAGGGCATATAACACCACCTACATTAAGTGATATTGAGCATATAGAACCAATACTAACAGAGCCATTAAATATTACCAGAGAACACACTAATGATTATCAACGTGATTATGGTCCTAGACCTGAGTTATACCGCTTAGTACTGGAATCAAACACATATACACCAATGAGTTCTATTAACGCACCACAACCATCACACCCATTTGTTACACAGCGCAGAGATATACAGAAGGGATTATCTTTAACTCACTTAGAAAATAGTCCGCCTAGAATGGAAACCACAGAATCTATGGAACTAGCAAATGACGAGCAATCACCGGGAATTGAAGAACAACAATTTCATGAAAATCCAACAATAAACGATGAAATAAGACGATATTATGTCTATACAGAAAATAATCAATGCGCGCAACCTGACGTCACCTTGAGACATGATAAGGATATTCCCCCTTATCCAGCAGGAAATTGTTTTTTCTTCTCCGTCATAAAAATCCTTAATTTGCAATTAACGCCTAGATAAGTAAGAGATAGGTTATTAGACAGTCCACATCTCAAGAACTGCGGAGACCCTATAACAGCATGTCAAATACTTACGTCAAACTCTGCCTACGCAGATATCGATTGCGTTTACACGTTCTCTAAGGAATTTTCAAAAAATATACGCGTGCATTACCATAAAGAAAATAAACAAGTAACATACTGTCATTGCAAGAATAACAACACAAACGAATGGATGCATTTACATTTAATTGGACGACATTTTAGACCATATTTTACAGAAGAGACACAAAATATCACAACAGAGGAAACGAACGCAGAAAACCCTGCGCAACCTACGGACAAATCAAGTTCATATTTAAGATTACCTCAAGAAGTAGAAAACGATGAAAATACACCCTCACAAAGAATATCGGCACTAAACCGTTACATGACTGCAGAAGCAAGGCCACAACATTGCACGCCGCCTTGGAATCAATCAATAAACGAAATGCAACCTTTTACAGCAA
Source organism: Anastatus disparis (assembly GCA_017163975.1). Classification (NCBI taxonomy): domain Eukaryota; kingdom Metazoa; phylum Arthropoda; class Insecta; order Hymenoptera; family Eupelmidae; genus Anastatus; species Anastatus disparis. The sequence goes on along the minus strand of JAFFSR010000301.1, from coordinate 5,543,902 downwards.
TACAAATTTTAGAGGAACAACCTTTTGCTTATAAAGATAACTTAATATACCTATTATCAGCAGACGTTTATCTAGGGACTGAAATTTTAGAAGCCCTTATCGAAAGACGATATATCAATGAAGATGAATTATTGAGTATGCCTCGAGAAATAGGCGAGATAATTGTGAGTGAAATAAGAGACATTAAATTGTTCGGTATTGTTATAAAGGGTCACATCGATGACAAGCCTGTTAGACCAGATATAAAAAGATGCATTAAAACTCTTAGGGCTCTCGTAAATAAATATGAGATACAGACTATAGGAATTATCAGAGATCTAGCTATGAAGTCGCAAAATGAATGGAACTATTTCATAGAAGAATTTAATAAAAAGTTTAGAGGACAAGAATTAACAGCAGTATTTTTCAAAAATAATCTTCCAATACCGCGAGTAGAGGACCGTTACAGATTGATAAAAGAATATCACGAGTCAACAATAGGTGGGCACAAAGGCATGACGAAAACGTATGACCGCCTAGCATACGAATACTACTGGCGAAACATGCAAGCTGACGTAAGACAATATGTAAGAGGATGCCCTGACTGTCAAACAGATAAATTAGTACGTGTAAAAACCCGGCTACCAATGCTTATAACAGACACACCATCAAAACCTTTTGCTAAAATATCAATAGATTTTGTGGGCCTTAGAGAACCAACTAAACTTAAAAACCAATACATCTTAACAATCCAAGATACGTTTAGCAAATATTGCATACTAGTACCAACAAAACAGGCTACGGCAGAAGAAACCGCACGAGCATTAATAGAATATTTTATATGTTATTTCGGATCCCCTATAACGATAATATCAGACCAAGGACCTCATTTTATAAACAATTTACTAAACGAATTTGCAAAAATATTTAGAATTAATAAATTTGCAACCACAGCATATCACCCACAGTCTAACGGCGGAATAGAGAGGATGCACCATACGTTAAATCAGTATATCAAAATGTATGTAGGAAATACTATAGAATGGGACAAACTTCTCCCACTGGCACAACATTCTTATAATGTCACCATGCATGAAGGATTAAAATATTCGCCACACGAGGTCGTATTCGGACAAAAAGCCCGAACACCTTCGAGCTTCCCACCAAGAGACCAACTGCTCACATACAGCGAATATTTAGCTGACAAAGCTACCTCACTCGCACAACTGAGAACTTTAGCAGCAATGAATTTAGTTCAGTCTAAATATAGATCAAAATTTTATTACGATCAAAAACAGAATATGAAACACTTCAGGGAAGGTGAAATGGTTTATTTAATGAAAAAACCAAAGCATGGCAAAATGGATAAAGAATATATAGGGCCATGTGAAATAATAGAAATAAATCCTGAAACTCACAACGCTAAAATTCAAAAGGGTAATCAGACGCGAGTTGTTCACATGGACTTACTTAAACATAGTTATGAAATTCCTCAACAAACATAGTCATTAACGGAAAAATCATTAAATGTCACAATAATAAATGACTAATACAACCGGTCACATTAATCTTATTATGAATTAAATAATAAAAAGATAATAAAAAAACCATTAAATTCGATTTAAATACATTAAATGTCAGCTAAATAATCGTAAATTAAACTATTAAAATTAACTAGCGTGTATAAAAGAAATAAATTCCGCGGCTCTCAGACGCCGTTGGCTAAGAATAAAACATACACTTATACAAATATACAATTATATGCACGTAGAATTATTTACATACATATATATTAGATAAATATAACTATAAAGTCAACAAATAAAATATATTTTTCCGCGGCCCTCAGACGCCCTTAAGGCGTCAACTATAACCAATAATTACATAGGCCGTAACTGAAAAAAAAGAGGGAATTATTTTATTATGATACTAGGATGCAAAACAACAAAGCGATAATAAACATACTAAAAGCACGTAAGTCATTATTATAAAGGTAGACAATATATTAGCAAGTAAGTAAACATGAAGTTGTAATCAATAACCAAAACAAAATAAAAGAAAAAAGCAAAAAAAAATCTTTTAATTGAAAATAAAATTCTAATTCAAATAAAAAAAAATGAATATATTTAATTTTAGTAGAACTACATACAAAATACCTTAGATAAAGATAATATCACATAAGAAAGTAAGAAAAATTTTAAGAGTAAGCAAAAAAAAAAACTTGAGAAACTTGATACAATAAAATTATATATATATATATGATATATGGGATAGGTACAGAAAGAAATTATAAATCCATGTATATAAATTATAAGATATATATATTGTAAACACATGTAAGTGATAAAGAAAATTGGCTGGTAAGGTTAAAATTATAACAATATATATCGATACATTAAATTACATCGGGCGGAACTCCGGAGTTCTTGATCTTGATAAAGGTGGTGGCCTATAAGAACAATTATCTACGTGTTCGCGCCACTCATTAGACGTAAAAAACTGACGACAACTACGTCCTGCATGGCGACACGGAAAAGGCAGATCATTCGCCAAGACGCTCAAGGATCTCACGTTCCGATTAACCTCAAGCTCACGACAATATGAGCAGTCAGGAGCTCTCCGAGTACATTCCTGACAGAAATAATGGCCATTATCACAAGCCAGCACCCTGAATACCATAGGATCATCACATATAGGACAAGTAAAAAGCGTGAGAAGAGCCTGAGCATATATTCCCTGCACATCAGCAGGAATGATGACATCATGTACAACGAAAGCATCTCGGACGTTGGCCGCAGCCTGCTCAACTACAGGCGGCCCCTCTCGAATGTTAGCAACGGCTTGTCCAACTACTGGAGGAGCAATAGCCGCAGGAGCCTCAACAGCGGGACTAGGGCCACGAGGCAGAACCAACCGATCTTCGCCATACTCTCTCAAGCTCACGTCCGCTTGCATCATGCGAGCCGAGCGTCGACCCATACAGCGAAGTTCTGGAACCTGTAAGTAAAAAGGGGAAGAGGTCACTAAACAAATAAAATAACAATAAGTAAATAATTATATAAAAAAATTACTCACCGAACGCCTAGGCGGGACATGAGCCATATTAGAGCCAGGTCTCCACGCAGAAAAAGCGTCAGGAACACCCAAGTCAGGAACACCCAAGTCAGGATTTCCACCAAGAGGCAAATCCTAAAAGAAAAAAGAGTAGTTATTTCACTACGAATACTAACAAAAAAAAAATAAAAAAAAAATTATTTTTTTCATCGTACTATTTCATAAACGCCGTCATGCGCCCAAAGACTCCGCGGAGAAAGAGATGTAAACGCACGTCCGGATCGACGCGGCTAGAAAATTTATAAAAAAAAAAAATTTACAAATAAAGAACAACGAGAAACAAGATGACGAGTAAAATAAAGATAAGGGTACTTACCCGTTGTCTCCTAGGAGAATTAGACGGAAGCCGACTCAAAACGGAAGGACTAACCGGTTGAGCAGCAGGCTCAGGCTGAGCAGCAGGCTCCGGTTGAGCAGAATCATTAGAAGAACCGGCGTTTGACCGGCCTGAAACACCTCTACCACGACATGAAACACCGCCACCACGACCTCCTGCATAACTACGACCACCTGCATAACCACGTCCTCTTGGTCGGCGAAGAGCAGGCTCAAGAACAAAGTCATCAAGCATATCATTTAACACTAGCTGGTCGCCAACACCAGCACCACTACGAGAAACTAAGCCACGTGACTCATTCACACCTTCTGCAGATTCTTGCCTACGCGAAAAACCAGGCAAGATGCGAACCGAAGGCAAACCACCCCGAGAACCTCCTCGACCACGAGAATCAGAACTGACGCAAAAACCCGAAAACGATGACGACTCCATATCAAAAAAGGGAAAAATGATGAAATTATAAAACAGAAGAACCGATGAACACACGTCAACGAGTAGCCAAAAACTGTGATGCAACAGACGCCAACCACCTTAAATAGTAGACGCGAATTCACTAACACATTAACAAATTTATTTCACAAACAAACTAACACCATGACCAACCACTCTTCTGTATCACGCGAAATATAAAATTGTAAGAAAGATATAATATAAGTTAGAAATAAGAACCTAAATCTGCAATTCAGCAAAAAAAAAGATTTTAGAGGTTCACAAATTATGCTCTTAAAACTGTGAGCCACCAAAAGAAACAAAATATATTAAAATCAAAAATGTCTTTTCAAAGAAAATATTATAATTATAGAAAAAGAGGAACCATAAAAATAATAATAAAGGTGATAAGTAATTAATAATAATAAACAAAAATAGTCAAAAAAAAAAAACAAAAATAATATATTAACGCATAGTTATAGATAAATAAAAAATAAATAGTAGGAAAACAATAAAACTAAATGAAAGCATAAAACAAATAATATTATTTCGAATATTTTAATCGTACACAAAATAAATCTCATCATAAACAGGCATAAGAAAGCAACTTGGACGTGCGATAAACAGCGATAACAAGACACCGCGCGGAAGAAACTGCTGACCGGCAGATCTCAGGTGAACAGTCAACCTGCAGAGATGAAAATAAAACAGCCTCAGTGCCATACAAACAAAGCTACAAGCTAGACCAGCAAATGAAAACAGCTAACAAAAAGCATTAAAATGGAAAAAAAAAACAAAAAAAAATGGATCCCAAATGTCTAATACTCTTAACATTAACCAATATTTTAAAAACAGTGAACAAATATTTCAACGAAGCTAGTGAAGAACTGTTTGAGTTTTATAAGAAAATTGTGAAAGTGAAAAACATTAGAGACTATTCAAAATTCCATTGTTATATGCATGAAAACAGGTACCTATTCGAAAGAGCGACAGCATCTCAATACACATCGCCAATACCATACGGTTGCTGTGATGAGCAATGTAACAATGAATTTTTAAAGCAGATGCAAGGGACCCTCTGGAAGGAGATAGCTGACGAAATATGCAAGATTGAAAGAAATTACCATCAAAAGCTGGAAAAATTACTAGACGACAAAGTACTGCGATTAACAAGAGGGTACATAATAGGGTTCAGATGCAATAAACTTAATAAACCAGAAGAAGTATGGAGACATGATGAGTACACGGAGTTCAGTACTGTGGAGGAGTTCCTAACAAAAATCAAGGAACCAAGTTACTGGGATTTCCAAATTTTAGACAACCATTTTTACAAAATAACAGAATTATTACAAATAGGAACCATAACCAGGAAATAAAAAAAAAGAGCGAACAAGAATACAAGAAAAATCATTGGGAGAAAAACATAGTGTTACAAAAAAATTTTTACCTTCTAAAATAATTCATTAATATTTTAATTCCAAGTTCACGAGTAAACGGTACGTTAAATAGAGTTCTTTCATTACAGTGAGAGAACTTGTAATACTAAACTTGAGTGCGGACAACTTACAGAATTTACCAAAATATCATACATAAAAAGTTATAGACAATTTTTCGAAATATAGCACTTTGAGGTTAGGGTTATCAAACTTGATACCTAATTTCCGTTCTAAGCAAAAAACAACAGGTCCAAATGATTCGATTTTAACAAAAAAATTTGTATTGACATAACTTAGTGCGGACAAGTAATTACGGTTGTTTAAATTACAAAAAAAAAAGATATCAATAAAATAATAAAATCAAAAATCGGGTCCAGCAGCTCCGACATCCCGTTAAGTGAAAATCTTTTAGCTAAGAAATCTAGTAAAAAAAATATAATTTTTGTGTCATAAATACATAGAACATTATCTTAATTAAGTGAAAACGTTAATCGTAAGAGAATTTTAAAATAATAGACATTACAAAATATATATATAAGACAAAAGTAATATCAATAGTAATTAAAAAAAAAATCACCTAAAATTTATATTCATTTCTTTCTGGTGACATATATATTGTAATTGCGTTAATAGTTGTAAGAAAAAAAATAATAATAAAATTATTCATGTATACGTTAAGTAATGATGTTAGATTTAAGAAAAATTTCTTTCTGGTAACATATATATACACTGTATTTTAAGTTAAATTGTTATGGTAATAAATCAAAAAAGATATATCAAATATAAACCTTATCAATTCATCGAAAACCTTCCCAATAATTATACAAAAAAAAAAATAATTTATTCATAAGTGTAATACTAAACAAAAAAATATATAAATTACAAGCAAGCTTACAAAAAAAATATAATAATTTTTACAAATATTACCAGTATTCAAAATGTAACTTATAAAGTAGAAAAAAAAGATTAATTCAATAAAAATATTTAAAATTTATTATACATAATGACATACACTGTAAGTATATATATATATATATATAACAATATACAAAATTTATAAATAAAATAATGAATATACAAAAAAAGGTACTTAAATATAATATATACAAAAATCATAAAATACGCAAAAAAAATATATATACAAATACTTAAAATATAAAATAATAAACGTTATGAGGTAAGATAATTACATTCATTAAAATTAAGGTCTACTTGAATAAGATATATACATATATTACAAAAGATTAACGTAGAAAACTTATATAGATATTCGTTAAGGCGGACCCTTACAATGGGCTATGTGACGAGTAAGATCTCGCATCGTCGCTGATGCGTCAGGAAACGGCGCTGTTCAAAGAATTTCCCACAAGAAGGACACTTCTTCTTGTGAGAAACTTCAAAGTGCCTGTCGAGGGTGGCCTGAGTCGCACAGCAGGTCCCACACGTAGAGCATGTAAACATTCCCTTGCCGGAATGCAGCCTAGCATGGGACGTTGCCATGGCCTTGGTGCTGGCCACATATGGACAATCGTCCGCAGGGCACTCGACAAAACGCGACGGCCGTGACGTCGTTACCTCGTAAGCCTTAATGTTACGAGGCACCGAAGTAACCGCGACACCCTCGCAGTCACAAGAATGAAAGCTTGGCCCCACCACATTCTAGGAGGAACTACCGACATTCACGGCTTCAGCCAAGTTAACGTGGGTGTTGATCACTTGATGGAATACCAGGTGGCTCACGTAAATGAGCGCACCTGGCGGCTGGACGATGATTTCAAAGGGAATGCCATGTTCCTCAAGAATGGATGGAGATAGCAAAATGTTCTTGTGAAACAAAGGGGTCCCGCACGCCGACTGCCAAGAGTTAGTTTGGTCGAGATCTGACCCACGCATCTGAGCCAACCAGCGCCTGGATGCTGCATTCAATGCGGTGAAAAATTCGATCGGAACGCACAACCACAGTTTGTACGCCCCGGGAAGCCCCCACCGCATCAAATTACAGGAATCCAGGTACCCATCCTCAATATGGATTTCAGAGAAGGAGTTTCCACCCCCTAAATAAAAGGTGGGGATGTTAACCCGAACGCTGGCACCAAAATGAGAATTATTGGACTCAGACACATGATGCGGAACATTACCCAGCATGTGATTCAGGGAACCTTCCTCGGCTCGAAAATTGGCCGAGTAGATCGGGATGCGACTCCGGTCCACCAGAGATGTTAAAGCCCGTTCATAAACATCACGTACACTACTTGAAGAAGTAGGTACGGAGTCTATTACGGACGAGGCCTGAAAGAAAAAGAAAATGAATAAAAAAAAAGAACATACATAGACAAACAAAGTAAGAGAAAAAAAAGGAAAATTACCAGCAACGGCTCATACGCAGTCTCAGGCGCCACAGGGCAATCCTCCTTGTCATTAAGGGAAAGGCCAGCGATGGAGGTCGGCCTTACCCTCTGCTCCACGAAACCGCAGGAGCGCGATAAACTTCTACGTGAAACTTCCGCCTCTGACGGAGGGGTCACGACGTCAGGAAACTGAAACAAAAAAAATTTTTTTATAAAAAATTGAAGGAAAATAAAATATGGCAATATAAAAAATTTTTTTTCTCACCAAATGCACGGAGTGCCGTGCCCACAAGCCGCTAGGCTGGTGCATAAATGCAAGGATCTTATCTAGCGACTGTTTCTCATGAAACTTCACGAAAGCCTGCATACTGAAAAAAAAATTAAAAATTAAGAAAAAGAAAAAGAAAAAAATTAAAAATTAAGAAAAAGAAAAGAAAATTTAAAATTAAGAAAAATAAAAGAAAATTTAAAATTAAGAAAAATAAAAGAAAATTTAAAATTAAGAAATATAAAAGAAAATTTAAAAATTAAGAAAAAGAAAAAAAAAATTTAAAATTAAGAAAAAGAAAAAAAAACACGTTCTCTTCATAAGATAAATAATAAATTACCTTGATATAGATGTTAAGATAATCTGAAAAAAAAAATTTTTTGATTAATAATGAGAACGATATATATGTATATATATATATATATATATATATATATATATATATATATATATATATATATACATATATAATAATAATAATAATAATAATATATAATAACAATATATACAGAAGAGTAAACAATCATATTAGTAAGAAAAAAAAAGAGAAAGAAAAAGAAAATCAAAAAGAAAAGAAACAAAAAAAAACATATACATAAACATAAATAAATATCAGACAAAATTGTACTTACATTAGAAAGAAAACACACAATTAGAATATAGTAAGAAGGAAGTATACTTACAGTAAAGAAAAGAAAACACAGATCATTGTATGCAACAAAGAATTGTAATATACACATATACCGAATAACATAAACGCAAATTATATAAATTTAAAAAATAAAAAGTTAATAATAATCGTTGTATGTGTGATTATATATACACTGAAAAAAGTACGGGAACTCTCCGTTACCGCAGCGTAGTGTCGCTGTACGAAACGCACATTCGTCTGTATGTTTTAAAATTTAGGACCGTTGATATACCTTTTTAAGCGAGTATATGTATAAACAACTGAAACGCGACGACGTACCGGCCTTTGAGAAGTCTGCTGTTAGAATTTAGGAAAGCAGACGACCTACGGCGTATAGTTGTCATCTTAACAGTGTATATTAGATTTCCATCTTAAGCGTACGCGCTCTAGCTTTAATTTTTGAGATAGCAGACTTCCCAAAAACGTAGCAAGGATCTCTGTTATGCGTAAGACGGCTGCGCGTTGGCATTTAGTACAACTGTTATCCCCAACTTTTTTCAGTGTACCATAAAAACACAACAAAAATAAACAATATTATAAACCTTATATATATATATATATATATATAATTGTGCGAATTAAAGATGACGGATAGTATTAAGACGCCTTTAAGGGACTTCCCTCCAGTCATCATTAATAATTAAAGTAAAGAAATTATTATATTTTATTTTAATAATTGTAAAATATAAATTTTAGTATAAGAAAAATTTTATCTTCAACCCTTATATCGAATAAATAATAAACAAAAATTTTTTTGTAAGATGACTTACGTGTTTTAGTGCGCGCGCTACCGAAAAGCAAAAAATTGCATGTTAATTTAAAGAAAAAAAATGCGTACCAATAATATGTAAACGCATTTTACTATGATAACATACTTACAAATACAAAAAAAATTATAAATTGCGTCTACAATTTATTTTCCATTATTTAATTATAAAAAGCTACAACAGATTTAACCATATATCATAAACGATAACTAAACCCAAAATTTTGTATACGATTAAGGTTACCACCCGTACGTTAATATAAAGTACGCTAGTATAATTGTATATATTAATTTTTACTAATTTTGATTGAAATTTAAAAAAAAAAAAAACAGAAACGTACGAGATTAGAAGCAAACATCAATTCTTAACTTAAATAATATTTCAATTATTTTTATAAAAAAATATAAAAGAAAAGGTTTAATAAAGGCCGTTTATATTATAATATTAAACTGCACATAGTAAACACACAAAACATAATGCTATACTATACCGACGCAAGAAGCATAAAACTGCCTCAAGCGCGATAAGAAGCTACCTTACATATATCAGTACACAGATATACATACATATAAAAAGAAAACACAAAAAGCAAAGAAATTAATTACAATTAATCAAAAAAGAGGACCATAGTAAGATAGAATAGGAAACATTTAATTTAAATTAGATTAGTACTAAACATGATAAATAATAAACACAAGAATAAATATAAAGCGAGAAATACTCACCAGTAATATAATCACGTTATTAATAATTAAGAAAATAATAATAATAAATTAAATAAAACCTTGAATAAAATTACAATAAACAAAAATTACACTAATAGTAATTAAAGAAATGAATAAATAAGGTTGAAATACAATATAAACAGAATAAAAGAAAAGGACAACGAAACTACAGGGGCCTGCTATACAACAGTAAACCACACTGTAAGCTATAGCTATAGCTATATGCATAGAGTGCATACAATCACGCGCGCATATACGTATAGACGCACACAAATGTAACACGACGCCCTCTCCCACAACCATACGCGAGTATACGTACAAGCCAAGCACGCACACAAATGTGACACGACGCCCTCTCTCACAACCATGCGCGAGTATACGTACAAGACAGCACGCACCCAAATGTGACACGACGCCCTCTCACCAGTGATGGATTTCGAGGATGCTTTATACATTTATGTATATCTATATATTAGGATATCCTTTAGCCAACTTCAGAGTATACCGTAGAATTAGAGTATAAGCAGAATATATTATTCTGTAGTATATACTTTGAAGTTGGCTGTTGGATATCATATTAGCATCTTCGAAATCCATCACTGCCTCTCACACAACCATACGAGGATAACATGTGCCATCAAACGTACAAAGTACGAAGATCCACACAAAGAGGAATGGAACACGTGCTCGATATATAGGCACGAATAAAGAAAGCTAATTAAGACGATTAACTACACTTACCTTTTAATTACAACCAAGAAAAACATAGTTATAGATGCACATCTCACATAATTAAATAAGAATATATACACATATATATATTAGGGTGTCCCTTATTTACCAATGTTTTTTTTTTCGTTGTGCCGCCCCCTGGATCTTTAATTTATGCTAAAAAATGAAGATTTTACTCGGAAAAAGTGAGAAAAAGACATTTTAAACCGTGCCTATTTCGCAAAACGAGATTTTAGTCCACGTATACGCGTTATACTTAATCTAACGTATTTCATTTCTCTACTATGTTTAAAAAGAGCTTTAAACAGTTCAACTATTACATTTTTTCATGTAAAATTTGGCATAGAATTCGAATTTTTACTCATTTTAAATCAAAACGTATATATAGTAAGGTAAGAGACACTTTTACATCAGTTAAAGTCAGTTTTTTTAATGATTATTTGTTTTTTATTAATAATGAATGTTATTTATGATTTGTCTGATTATTTTGAGTAATAATTTTTAGAATATTAGACATGAAAATTCACAAAACGAATGAATCAACATACTTTGTATATTTCAAAATGTCGGAAACACGTAAAAGCGAATGGGCGTGTACGTAAAATTCACCAAAATTCTCAAAAAATATATAATATTAAATAAAAACAAATATAGTCATTATAAAGCAATAAAATTTATTAAAATTTTTGTTGTTTTGATAAAGTTTCAATTATCATCTTTTTCCTGCAATTTTATTTTTTTACAATTGTTTGCTTATTAGCATCTTCAAAATCTTTACGAAATTGGCATACATTTTGTATCAAGAATAATTTCTGATCTTCATTCTTGGTTCTGTTTATATAATCTTCGGTAAGTTTTACAGCTCTTTCAGCAGCATCATTTACAACACGTAAATTTTTAACAATCTCTAAACCTTTTAAATAATCATTATTAGTAAACCAAGTCTTACAATCAGTGTACAAAAAGTTTTTGTTAATATTAAATCTATCAAAAAATAAGAGTGATTGACGATTTATAAAGTGATCTAATTCTAGAATTTAAAAATTTTTTAAATCTGTAGGATTATTAATTATGTATTTTTCGGAGGTAAATCATCAGTGTAAAAGTCTTTTTCTAACGATAAAACCATCTGACATCTGACTTCAAAAGATAAAGCATCATCAAAAAATGAAATAGCACTTGCCTCAGGGGCTAAGTACCATAAATGCCTTTTGATCTTTTCTAAGGCAGCATTGGATACTAAAGAATCAATGTCAGCATAATCGTACAGTTTTTTAATAAATTAATTAAAAACTTGAATACATCGAAGGTAGGGGAAATCGGGGTAAATCGGACCCCCGGGGAAATCGGACCGGCATCACTTTATGTAAAAATATAGTAAATTTTTATTTGACCAGTAAGATTTTAATATTGTTACATTGAATTACTTTTATTGCTAAAGTTTTTTTATGCAGTTTTAATCTTCTAATATTTACGTATATTCATATAAAGTAATGCTGGTCTGGTTTGTCCCATGGGTCCAATTTACCCCGGTTACCCCTAATATTATAAAAAAAATATTATCATACGCTTAAACCAACTATTGTAAAAATTGTTTTTGAAAACAATCTTAGAAATTTCATAATGTACAAAATATGTTAATTTATAATTGTTGTGAATTTTTATGTCTATTTTTTGAAAATTATTACTCAAAATAATCAGGCAAATCATAAATAACTTTCATTATTAATCAAAAAAGCAAAAAATAATTTAAAAAACTGACCTTAATTAATGCAAAAGTGTCTCTTACCTTACTATATGTACGTTTTGATCTAAAATAAGTAAAACTTCGTTCTTATGCTAAATTTTACATAAAAAAATCTAATAGTTGAACTGTTTAAAGCTCTTTTTTAACATAGTAGAGGAATGAAATACGTTAGATTAAGTATAATGCGTATACGTGGACTAAAATCTCGTTTTGCGAAATAGGCACGGTTTAAAACGTCTTTTTCTCACTTTTTCCGAGTAGAATCTTCATTTTTTAGCATAAATTAAAGATCTAGGGGCGGCACAACGAAAAAAAAAACATTGGTAAATAAGGGACACCTAATATATATATATATATATATATATATATATATATATATATATATATATATATATATATATATATATATATATATATATATATATAAGCGTATAAAATAGAAACTTCGTGTAAAAAATAATTAAATAATAAATGAACAAAAGGCCAATATACGGAATCGATATATAACCTAAGTAAATAATAAAAGTATTGATTAAATAAATTAATTATAAATAATAATTATAAATAAATGCGAATAAAACGCGAAATATGGAATAAAACCATATCGGGACAACATAGTACCAATATAGGGACAAAAAGCAACCCAAATACGAAAGTCATAAATTAATAAATAAATGCTAATATCTCGGAAAATTACATAGATAAAAATCTCTTACCTGACCCTAATTTGTTAATTAAGGGTAGACTTTCGGGTCCAATATTAAAAACTTCAGTTATTAATTAACAAATTATTATCTCGAAAACTAATAAACTTATCAATCGCAAAACCATCTGTAATTTTACAATTAAGCATAAGGGTTGTAACCACATACAAATAAAAATAAATAATAATAATTATCATTAACAAATTAAATTGTTTATATCGAATATCAAAAGTTGCAAAAATATAACTATATAATCATGTCTCATAAATAAATACATATACACATATATTATAACAATTTTCATATAAATAAATTATTGTTTATAAGCCATTATCTCAAAACCTAATGACTTAATCGAAACCAAACAAAGCTGTAATTTTACAACTAAGCATCAAGCTAACATTCCAGTAAAAATCAACTTCGTCATTAATAATTATTATTAACAAATTAAATTGTTTAAACAAAAGAAGAGAAAAAAAACATGAAACTGATAAACAAATATAGTACATACATATACCCTAATTCCGGTAGAAAGTTAAAAACATTCTGGCATAAATAATAAATTGTTTATTAGCATATAGCTCCAAAACTTACAAGGGGATCGAAATCAGAATAGGCCCTAATTTTACAACTAAGGGTACACGACTAACAGCACTAAGAATTATTATCTATAATAAATAATTAATATTATTAATTGCATTAATTATAAAAATACGTTAAATAAACCAAGAGTAAGATAACACCGAAAACATTGACGAGTAACTACTACACGCAAAATTAACCCCATAAGCAAAAATTTTAAACAATAACCGCAATTCGGAAATAAAATTACCTGACTGACGTATTGCAGGTACACAGGGGCCAACGTACATACGGCTAAACCAGAAATAACACCTATAAGACAAAATCCAGGGCTATATATCGAAAAATTGGGAAAATTGGCAACTACTACAGCATCATGGAAAGTGATTCAGCATATAAATCTAAAACCATTCTTTATAAGGGGAAATATACTAAAAAGTAACTGGAAAATACTAAACGATGATTGCAAAAAAGTATTCGAAGTAAACGAATCTTGCCAATACCATCAACAATTAGAACAATTAATACAACAAATAGACGACACCCAAGAGAATACCGATAAAATAATTGATATGCTACAAGGCCAGAAAGGCTACTCTGCAAGAGTAAAACGAGCATGGTTTTCTGCAATAGAAAAAGCAAGTGAATTTCTATTCGGTACACTCGATGAAGACTCGGAACAAGAAATCAGAAACCTCATTGAAAAAAGTAATAACAGGACAAATGATGTAGCAGGGCTATTAGCAAACCAGACCGAACTAATATACAAAGAATTCGGACTCATGCACACGAAGGCAAGAGAACTAGAAGCCGCCATCATAAAAATAAAAGAGAAAAACCTACAAGAATGGAACCAATCTGCTTTTATAGCAGCAATCCAACTACTTGAAGAGAACGTTATGCAATACGAATTAGACACTCACATCCTAACAGACACAATAGTTTTTGCTTCAAGAGGAATAATACACCCTGGATTTATTAATACAGATCAATTACAAAAATCTATGAAATTAATAGAAGAATCATCACAAGAAATAACTGCACCAACGTCTAACCAAACTGACTCAATCATGGATATTTTAAAAATATCAGAAATATCAATAATAATGATGGACTCACAACTAGTGAATTACATAAATATACCTTTAATAGATCATAACGAATACACCTTGATGAAGGTAACCCCATTACCAATAAAACAAAACAAAATCAATGTTACATCAATATTCGCATATTTATGGCCAGACACACAATACTTCGCAGTACATACGAACAAGAATACATATATACCCATGAGTCCAGAAACTGTAAACAACTGTAAGAAAATTAATCGCCTACGTATATGCAAGAACGTCGAACCCTTAAGGAACATTGACGAAAGCATAGCATGCGAGATAAAACTAAGTATCTCAGACAAACCAAGGAAACTATCATCTTGCAGAATAAAGTTAATAAGACTAAAAACAGCCTTTTGGACTCGCACACACAACTCAAACACCTGGTTATTCTCCACGAACACAAAAGAAAAGCTTACCACAAAATGTAAGCACCAAGGTGAACAACAGTGGGAAATAGATGGTACCGGAACAATACAGCTACCATCAGGATTCAGCGCATACACCAACAACGTCAAGCTTGTAGCAAACTCAGAGTTAACCTTGAATATTACGACACACATATTCAACGAAACGCACTTAGACTTGACCAAGATACTTAAAGACGAACAACCGGACCAGACTGAGGAATTAAATCAATTACTAAATAACAAAGAAATTTCAAACATAATACCTCACGAAGGTATTACACCTACAAGATCCCTCAAAGTCGGAAATGACTTACAAAAAATAATAAATAAAGCCCGCGAACTGAGCAAATATCATGCTATCGCTAATAAATTTACAATACTGACTGACACAGCAACGTACTCCGGGGCCACGCTTTTAGCAATTGGCTTGCTAATTATTTTAATTTGGAAAGTTCGAGCCTGGGGGGGCCCATAAAACTAATCATGATAAAGTGTTCACAGGTATCAGCACCATCCAGAGAAGCTACATAATGCCAGAACATCAACAAAAAGCCACATCGCAGATAGAGATGACTGAGTTACCGAGTCAAACCCTAAACAGGGAAGTTTCGATGCTGGCACTAAACAAAATCCTAGATGCCAAACTTTACCAAGCAAGAAGACAAACAATTCCAGAAAATTGAATGAAATAAAACCAAATAAATAATAATGAACTAAACGAGAGAGAGAGAGAAATAAGTAGAATAGCATTGTAAAAATTAGGCACACTACTCAACTCCACACGATAATTGTAACAGTTACACATAGATATATAGGTTAGAGATACGTAATAAATATATAGAGTCAAAAAAAAATTTTTTTTCAAGCATAGGTTATTAATCGACGAGGACGTCGATACCGCGGCCTCAGACGTGTTGCGAGTGGAATATTCTAGAAAATAATAAAACGTAGAAGTATAAGAAATATATTAAACTAAATGAATAAGCCAGTAAGAAAACGCTGACTAGACGTCTGGAACCAGCTAGCAACAACTCGTGATCGAAAGAAATGATGACGAACTAGCCGACAAGTTTAGACCTGTAGGGAACGAACAAAGTAAATCATGGAAAAACAGAAGCCACGAGGTAGAAGCTTCTAGAAGAATAGAGAAGTGGGAAACAACGAACTTAGCAAGTATAAATACCACCGGGCGAACCACGCCGCGGCCTACTACCCTACCAGAACGAGACCAGAGCATATAGAAGCACGAATCCACGATCGACGCAGCAAGGACGTATCAGCGATTTTACACCAGTAGTACAGTAGACATTTCTCTCTCTCGCGACTAACGTAATAATAAATCAAACAGTTTATTTTAATTATCGTCTTATTAAATTAATTACCTTCACGCAATTTGACTACTTGGATTTACCAAGCTTAGTCGTGATAAAAAGATACCCACAATATTATATATCAATTACGTGAAAACGTAACACTAGCTTTCGCACTAAAATTGTGACTTCGTCATTTAGACCGTTTTAAGACTGTTAGGCATTCTTGATTGTAATGTTCGTGTATTGGATACATACATAGATTGTTAATAACCTACAATGAGAAAGAGAAAAAGTAGAAAGTTTTTTACATACAGAATTGAAATTTAAAAAAGCTTAATAAAGTTGAATTTCTTTCTAAATAAGATTAAAATGATAGAGAAAGAAATTATATTCAACACGTTTAAAGTGTACTTATGTTAACATGTTTAAATTGTATTTGATTATTGTTTAATTGAGTTTTTCGATAGAATTTTATATAGGTAATTTAGTTCATAATCTTGATGTTAAAAAGATTTTTTTAAAAGTATTTAATTTTATGTATATATATTGTATAATTTTTTAATGCTTTGAAAAGGATTCTTGGATTGAATTGAAACGTCGCATATGTTTATTTAGAAAATAAAACAGTTGGCAGTTACACCAGTAATTTTCATTCACCTTTATTATAAATAGAATATGTTGATATGTCGAAAGATAAGTTGTAAGATTAACAACAAGCGGGTTAGAAATCGATACGCATGTATATGTATTTAAACAAGTACTAAATTTTAAATTGTATCACCTAAAAACATAGGTAAAGGATAAGTTTAACGAAAAAAAAAAATAAAAAGAAGAGATAAATAATAGCATGTTTTAAGAGATATATTACATAAGAGAAAACAGGAATGAATAAACTCTAATGTGATTTTTGAAATTTTTAAGATACAATTTTACATATTGTAACTATAGCGAAAAGGAAGTGTAAAATTATGGAAATAACGCCAACAAAGGCAAGTTAATAGAAAATAATAAGTTCAGCGAATCCCTGAACTAAAATGAAAGCGTTGGTTACACAAAAGCTTCAACAGAGATGTATATGTTAAAGAATAATTTACTTTAAAGAAAAGTTTAATAAGATGAAAAATTGAGATATATTTGTGCATATTTCTTCATATATACACAAGCGTCATTATTGTCTAACGATGTAAGGAATACACGTAGTTAAGAAAGAAAATAAATGTTTGTGTGGTATGCGAGCAATACACCCATGACTATTAGAATGAAACCATCATCGGTTTTTAAACCAACTGTATACAAATTCCTAATAATCTGATAAAAAAATTTTTTCCATACAAGAAAATAAGTATAAAAGTAATTTAGAAACATGTAAGTAAATAAAAAATACGTAAGTACCAGGCTAATAAATAGAACAAAAAAAAACGAAAGAAGATAAAATAAAGTGATAATTTCACAGGGGAAATTACATGTAAATGTTAAGAGAGAGCGCATATTTGATGTTAAAATTTACTGAGATTACAGTAGGCAATAGCGTCTCTCAACATCTCTCTCTCTCCGTATATCAAAGTTTGAGTAAGTCTTTGTTGAACGATGCGTCGAGGCACAACAAGGAGTTTTTTAGTGTATTGTCAACTTGTGTTTGTTAAATAAAAATTAGATATCAAGTTTATTTCTTGTTTGTAAAAAGAAGTGTATTTTTATCAATAAATATATTAGAACTAAAGTATTGTGCTATGTTGCTGTGTACAGACGATTTATTTTTAAAGTTGTACCTCAGCCTCAACCTCTTCATATTATGAATTTTCTCATCAGGTTATGGCAGCCCAGAAAACTGCCACTGCGCTAGGTGCCGATACAGAGAAGATAGAGTGAGGTAAGAAATTGAAGGAGAAAAATTCATTGTAAGTGATGTAGGAGAACGAGAAGGAGTTTTGTTTTATTTATCGAGAGCGAGTTCTTGCGGTTGATGCGCGTTTTGTGTCACAATATGTAGAGAACCATGAACGTGTTACACGTTATGTATATGTATATGTATAAGTATATACGCATCTATATACATGAATTTCTCTCATTATTTATCGCGTACATAAAATTTAAATTTCTTTTTTAATGTTGATTAGGGCTGTTCTCAGAAATTGAAATTTTATTTTTTCCATGTTTTGTTTCGAAGTGAATTAACATGGCGGAGATGCTGCACCATTTTTTTGG